>BQNB010054032.1:0-39721 GCA_026074375.1 Tanacetum coccineum | reverse complement strand
AATAAGCCCCGCCACAACGCGCGGAAGATCCAGCTATTACGCAATCAAAAACCGCTCTACGCTAAGAAAAATAAATTAAAACTTGAAAAAAAAAAAATTTAACGCCCCGCAGCAACGCGCGGGCAATTATGCTTGTTTCTTATATATTTGTCGGTATCATTTTAACTAATATCATAGTTATTTCAAAGCTATAATCTCCTTAGGTTCCTTTTCAATTTTCATTTTAGTCTGTAAATCAAAACCAAAAGAGTGATAACCAAGCATCCAACGAAGGACTTGAACGTAATCCTCAAATCCACCGCTCTTTCAAAACGACAACCCGGGAGATTAATACTTTCCGCAATACTTATGTATTTAGGTTCGCACCGTATCTTTTCACCCAAATAAATAATATTTTTATAAAAAACAAACAACCTTCATCAGAAAACAACAAGCATTATTGTCCGCGCGTTGCTGCGGGGCGTTATTTTTTTTAAAAAAAATTTCATTAATTTTTTTGTTTTGGATTAGCGTAGGGCGGTTTTTGACTGCATAAGAGCTGGACCTTCCGCGCGTTGCGGCGGGGCTTGTTTTTGTGCGATTTGATTTTTTTTGAATGAATCGGTGGATATGCGTTGTATATTGGATAAATAAAGTTTATTATATAAAAAAGTCGTAAATAGTTAAAAGTTGAGGGGACGGGTTGTAATTTATTTTTTTCTATTTATATTAAACTTCAACATTTTTTATAAAATTGTGCGTATGTCAGAAGCATTGGAATATTGGGCTCGTTTTGTTCGCAATTCGAAGATCTTTTCGCGGGTATTTTTTTATCTGAATGAATCGGTAGATATGCGTTATGTATTTGATAAATAAATTTTATTATATAAAAAAGTCGTAAATAGTTAAAAGTTCAGGGGCCATTGCGTAAATTTTCTTTTTTATATAATTTGGGCCGGCAAGATTTTTTTAATGTGGGCCGGGTGTGGGTTGATTTTTTGGCAATTGAAATACGACGTCGTATTCATCCAATTTTAGTATATATAATTTATACTAAACTTCAACATTTTTTATAAAATCGTGCGTATGTCAGAAGCATTGGAATATTGGACTCGTTTTGTTCGCAATTCGAATTGCAATTGAAATACGACGTCTATTCATTCTCAATTTAGTTATATATAATAACGTCTTTCTGGAGGGGGGAAGGCGGGGAGAGGCGGGATCGCGGCAAAAGCACAATGTGAAATATTTGTTTTGGTGGTGTATGAGGACAGTATGGAGTGTGGGGGGGTGCATTGGGTGTTCTCAAGGGTTTAAGGTGGGGGGGGTGATCATGTGGAATAGTAGCTCTTTGGCGTTATGGTTCTCTTGCTGTGTCTCTGTGTCGAGGCTACTGTGCCTATAGCATCGCTAATGTCTTTCTAGGAATAATCTTCCGCAAAAAACAATGAAATATTTGTTTTGTAGGTGGGGCATTATCAAGGAAATAACAAGTTATTCACTATGTGGTCACAAGTCCTCACCTAGCACAAGCATAAAAGTCTGGCTTTCCTATTGAAGTTCTGCACTTGCACTTTCTTGAAACACCAAATTCAATAAATTTATCATTATCATTTGATCAACAAATAATGGCGTCCTTCATGAAGGAGCTTGAGCATCTTGAAGTTAAATTGGAAGAGATCAAGTCAGCCACCGACAATTTTAATGAAAACAACGTTATCGGAATTGGAGGGTTCGGGAAAGTTTATAAAGGAGAACTATCTCACTCTCAGGGGAAAATCATGGTTGCTATCAAACGACTGGATCGTAAATACGGGCAAGGAGACCCTGAATTCTTAAAAGAAATCAGGATGCTTTCTTGTTACAAGCATACAAATCTCATCTCCCTCTTGGGATTTTGCAAGGAAGGGGATGAGAAGATCCTCATATATGAGCACGCATATCGTGGAAGTCTTGACCGGATTCTGAATAACGCTACTATCACGTGGAAACAAAGACTAAATATATGTCTTGATGCAGCGAAGGGACTAAGCTTCCTTCATGATCCTAACGGGACACAACAAAGAGTCCTGCACCGTGATATTAAAAGTGCAAACATTTTACTCGATGAGAATCTCAATGCCAAGGTTTCTGATTTTGGGCTGTCGAAAATAAGTCCAGCTAATCAGAAATACACATTTCTTTACACCAGTCCCGTAGGTACCCCTGGCTATTGTGATCCACTTTACATGGACACGTACCAACTAACAAAAGAGTCAGACGTGTACTCTTTTGGGGTAGTCTTATTTGAAATTTTGTGCGGGAAAGTATGTTTTGAATATAGTGATCGTAACTTGCATGTTTTCGTGCCTTTTTGGAAGAAATGCTATGAAGAAAAGAAACTAGATGAGATCATCTTTCAAGATCTCAAGCAACAAATGGATCCGAGTTCTGTTGAAACGTTTGTAGACATTGCATATCAATGTTTGCAGAAAGCTCGTGAACAACGGCCAACAATGTCTGTTGTTGTGGAACAACTTAAAGCTGCACTTGAAATAAATGAGCGTAAGGCTGCGGAGTATGAGTATGAAGATATACTGAAGCTTGCGGATCCTCCTCTGATATACAAATCTGTGAAGGAATTGAAAGCTCTTCTCTCTAAAGGGTTCCCAGTTAATGGTGGCAAAACGGTAAGAAGCCACGTTGCTTTGTGTTATTATTCATATTCATAATGCTAAAAGTAAATTAAATATTTTCAAAACTAAATTTAGATTTCTATAGAGCCGGCAGATCTTGCCCATTTGTATAAACTAGACAAGAAGTCGTACATCGCAACGAGATTTTATAGTAGCAGATGGTTGTAGTAATAAAAAAAAGTTTATGGGTTATAAACGAAAAATAATAAAAGTTTGAGGATTAAACATAATGTTTGAAACCCGTTACGAACCGGCCAGTTCAACCGATTGAAACGGTTCCGGTCGAAAAACATGTCAAATGAAACTAGTTTGAAGTGACCCGGGTCAAGCCGGTAACCCTGGAAGACCAGGTTGACCCGGTGGTCGAACCGGTTAACTAGTAACCCGGTGACTAAACCAAGTTGATTAAAGACCCGGTTTTCAAAACATTAATTAAACACTATTTAAACTGAATGAAAATAAGATATGTTATAAATAAAAATAATAATAAAAGTTTAGAATTTTACACACACACACACACACACACACACACACACACACACATATATATATATATATATATATATATATATATATATATATATATATATATATACATACATACATATATACATACATACATATATATACATACATACATATATATACATACATACATATACATATATATACATACATATATATACATACATATATATATATATACATACATATATATATATATATACAGGCTCCGGTTCCGTTGAGAATGTTTTTATTTTGAGAAGATTGAGAAATCTACGTTTGAGCAAATTGATTCATATTTTTTGATTTGATTCACAAGTAAACATCATTTAATAGTGAATCAAAGCTATAAATCACAAATTTGATTCACAAATCATTGCTAAAATCGAGTTATGGTAATGATTCCTTAAATTTGTATAGAAGATTCAGTATTTTACTTATATTGCAAAAACAAGAGATTTTTTAACATTGATTCGAATTTTTTTACACATTTTGAATTATAATCACATTAAAATGAGTTTTACACTTGAAAAACTTGAATCAAAGTTAAAAATCTATCATTTTTGAAAACATTCTCAATCTTCTCAAAATAAAAACCTTCTTAATCGATCCGGATTATATATATATATATATCCGGTTCCATTGAGAAGGTTTTTATTTTGAGAAGATTGAGAAATCTTCGTTTGAGCAAATTGATTCATATTTTTTGATTTGATTCACAAGTAAACATCATTTAATAGTGAATCGAATCTATAAATCACAAATTTGATTCACAAATCATTGTTAAAATCGAGTTATGGTAAAGATTCATTAAAACTGTACAGATGATTCAGTATTGTAGTTATATCGCAAAATCGAAAGATTTTTAACATTGATTCAATATTTTTTTTACACATTTTGAATTAAAATTGCATTAAAATGAGTTCTACGCTTGAAAAACTTGAATCAAAGTTAAACATCTATCGTTTTTGAAAACTTTCTTAATCTTCTCAAAATAAAAACATTCTCAATCGAAGATTCAATATTATACTTATATCGCAAAATCGAGAGAATTTTTAACATTTATTCGAATTTTTTTACACATTTTGGATTATAATCACATTAAAATAAGTTTTACGCTTGAAAAACTTGAATCAAAGTTAAAAATCTATGATTTTTGAAAACCTTCTTAATCTTCTCAAAATAAAAACCTTTTCAATCGATCCGGATTATATATATATATATATCCTCTCTCATCTCTCTCTCCACTATATATATATATATATATATATATATATATAGAATCCGGATCGATTGAGAATGTTTTTATTTTGAGAAGATTGAGAAGGTTTGCAAAATAATTGATAGATTTTTAACTTTGATTCAAAGTTGTTTCCAAGCGTGAACTCATTTTAATTGTGATTATAATCAAATGTGTAAAAAAAATTCGAATCCAATGTAAAAAAATCTCTCAATTTGCAATATAAGTACAATACTGAATCTTCTATAACAAATTTAAGGAATATTACCATAACCTCGAATTAGCAATGATTTGTGAAAACAAATTTGTGATTATAATTTGATTCACCATAAATGATGTTTACTTGTGAATCAAATCAAAAAATAATGAATCAATTTGTTCAAAAACGAAGATTTCTCAATCTTCTCTTCTCAAAATATAAACCTATCTCATGGAACCGGAGCATATGTAGAAATCCGGAAATCGATTGAGAAGATTTTATTTGAGAAGATTGAGAAGGTTATTCAAATAATTGATAGATTTATTAACTTTGATTCAAGTTTTCAAGCGTGAAACTCATTTTATTGTGATTGCAATTTTAATTCAAAATGTGTAAAAAAAATATTGAATCAATGTTAAAAATCTTTCGATTTTGCGATATAACTACAATACTGAATCATCTGTACAGTTTTAATGAATCTTTACCATAACTCGATTTTAACAATGATTTGTGAATCAAATTTGTGATTTATAGATTTGATTCACTATTAAATGATGTTTACTTGTGAATCAAATCAAAAAATATTAATCAATTTGTTCAAACGAAAATTTCTCAATCTTTTCAAAATAAAAACCTTCTCAATCGATTTGGAGCATATATATATATATATATATATATATATAAAATCCGGATCGATTGAGAAGGTTTTTATTTTGAGAAGATTGAGAAGGTTTTTAAAAATGATAGATTTTTAACTTTGATTCAAGTTTTTTAAGCGTAAAACTCATTTTAATGTGATTATAATTCAAAATGTGTAAAAAAAATTCGAATCAATGTTAAAAAAACTCTCGATTTTGCGTAATAAGTACAATTCTGAATCCTCTATACAAATTTAAGGAATCATTACCATAACTCGATTTTAACAATGATTTGTGAATCAAATTTGTGATTTATAGATTTGATTCACTATTAAATGATGTTTACTTGTGAATCAAATCAAAAAATATGAATCAATTTGCTCAAACGTAGATTTTTCAATCTTCTCAAAATAAAAATATTCTCAATGGAACCGGAGCCTGTATATATATACTTGTCTTGATTTTGCAACATTTAATATTTAAAGGTTTTTTCATTATAATTAGCATAGATATACATCGGGTCATTTGGGCTATAGTTTTTGAAATTCGGGTATATCTGGGCTCCTTTTTTAATTAATACTGTTTGTAAAAAGTTGATAATTAAAAATAATTTTTCTGGCTTTATTCTTTTTAACGATATTGATAGTCATAATTTAGAAATTGACCAACTAAATCATAATTTAGAAATTGTAGACATCAACCGTTTTTACATTAACCCGTTTTGGCCCACGTCTATTTAGCCTATGCCCGTTTAACCCAAGCCCATTTTGTTCGAATTTTTTTCTCATTTGGCCCGTGCCCTTATGAACTACGCCATTCAGACCCTTGCCTTTTTCGAAACTTACACAAGAGATTTGAACACTTGTTTTTGTCTTTCCTTTTAAATCTAAAAAGAGAAACAAATCAAACCCAATTGAGATTTTTTCTTTTCTTTTTGTAGTTCGAAACTTGTTTTTAGTTAGATTAGTTGTGGAAGAGTGACATGAGAGGGTTTTAATGTGTCTAGATCTAGATGTGCATGTTGGTTTTTCTTGATTTTATTCAAGATCTATAATGATTTGGTTTTCTTGATCTAAGGGACTCTAAAGTTCTTAAAATATTGCAAGTGATATAAAAGAAAAAAAAAGAGATCTTATTTCTTTATTCATGTTATTTTTTTCATTTTACCTGTTGTTGGTTCGAATCTAGTACCCAACCGAATCTTGTTGGTTAGATCTTTTTGGTTTAGGGTTATTGGTTCGAATCTTGTTGGTTTTCTTTGATAAATTTCAATTCATGTCAAAATTGTGAACAACCAACCAATCGAGTCAACAATTGTGTCTACCTTAACCGAGTCCAACCGAATTTGTCAAGCCCAACAGAATTTGTTTCAGCTCGTAATCAAATTTGTTAACCGAATTAAAACACAATTGAATTTATGACACTCGGTTAAAGTAGTTATGTAATCAAATTTACCGAACCGAGTCCAAAACCGAGTCTGACAACCGTATTTACCCGAAACGGT
The DNA here is from genome assembly GCA_026074375.1 of Tanacetum coccineum. Lineage (NCBI taxonomy): Eukaryota > Viridiplantae > Streptophyta > Magnoliopsida > Asterales > Asteraceae > Tanacetum > Tanacetum coccineum. The sequence goes on along the minus strand of BQNB010054032.1, from coordinate 32,982 downwards.
GTCTCAACCGAATTTACCAAAACGCGTGTTACCAAGACGCGCATTACCAAAACGCGTTGACCGGAAACACGCCTCAACCGAATTTACCAAATCTTTGTTTTTGACCGAAATAAGCAGTTTTAAGCATAAAAATAAGCAGCTTGGACCTTTTGAGAACACAATAAGTAGTTCTGATAAGCTATTTTTGACCTTTTTAAGACTTGAATAAGCTGGCTTTTTAGCACAAAAATAAGCGTTGAATAAGCTGTTTACAAGCAGATTTTGACCTTAAAAAGTCTGAATAAGCTAATTTGACTAGAAATAAGCTGATTGACTTAAAAAGGCTTTAATAAGTCGTATTTAACCTCTTTTAAGAACTAAAAAATGAAACTAATTAAGCTATGTAAAAAACTGAATAAGCTTTTAAAAAAATTGATCTGTAACCGAATAAGCACGAATAAGCTTAATAAGCTCTCGAATAAGTTAATAAAGCATAATAAGCACTGAATCATTAAATCTTAACTCGAATAAACTCTATAATTCCGCAATAAGCATATGAATAATCCGTCTGAATAAGTTGATAAGATGTCGAAATAAGCTGAATACACATATGAATAAGCACTCTAAACAACACTAAATCAGCCCTGAGGAGCTCTAATACCATTTGTTAGTGGATAGTTTTTAGCAATATAGTGTGTGTTTAGTTGTAATTGTGTGTTAGATCTAGAGAGAAAGAATAGAGAGAGAAAGAGGTTAGAGAGAAGGAGGAGGAGAATGAATGTAGAGAGGGAAAGAGAGGAGAAGAAAAATGAATATTGTTTAATGATTTGCATACCTCATCTAGTGAGGTGATGGGTATTTATACCCTTTACAATTAAAAGCTCTTAGCTCAAGGCTATTGCATAGCCGGGTCTCGTGACTACATTTTAGTCACGAGCCCTTCACATATCTATTACACATTTAATATTTATCTATTGATTACAAAACTTATGACTCGATAATGATCGTCACTTTTTTCATTCCTTACCGTATAAACCACCACTCTTTCTACCGATCCAATATTTTCCATGCCCTCAAGTCCTGATTTAAAATATAAAAGTTAACCTCTTCCAATGCAACAATATATTTACCATCTCTAGCAACTTTATTAACAGACATTAAACTCACACAGTATTCAGGCAAAACCAAAATATCATAAATAGTTAAATAATTTGTTAATGGCATGTTTCCAATATTAGAAATGTAAGCTTGTGTCCGATTGGGATGAGAAACTTATATTCTATGTGTGAAACATCAATAACACTAACAAGATATTTATAAATGTATGTCATATGTTTGTTTCCCCAAAATCAGTAATCCCCAAAATCAGTAATCAAACACTTAGTGACAAGATTTGAATGCATCATACTGTTAGAGCAAAATAATTTGTCAAATTTTTTATTGAAAAACTTGTTGTAGTTAAAAATAGTACCTGCCATATTGACATTTACCTTTTTCCATTAATGGAATTTTCTTTAATAAGAGATATGAGAGTTGCCATTTGTTTATCTCTAAAGGAAGAAGTTTTACTCGTTCCAACAAAATTGTTATTAGGCACATATTTTCCTTTGAAACTTTGTCCATATATCTTTTTCTAAAATCAACAAGATAATCAATGATCTTAAAGCACCTATTAATGGTGTGACTATTGAATCCATAATTTTCACAAACAAGAGTAGGATTTGAATTTTTAGAACCACCATTCCATTTTTCTTTTTATTATCATTAAACCTTGTAACATTATTAAACCTAACATTATTACTCTTGCGTTCAAAAACCTTATTACTTCTGGTATTGGCCAAAATGTCACTAGACTGAGACGTGTGAGAATAGCTGCTAAAGGAAATGCCTCTATGAGACTCTTCTTTAGAAATTATATCATTAGCACCCCTTAAATCACGCAAGGGCTCTCTTGATAAAATGTTACTCTTTGTCTGCATATAGACATCATCTAGGGGGTGTTTGAGATTGCTTATTGAAAATAGATTATGCGTTTTGAAAATAAATAATCAGATAATCAGCTGGTACAAAACGTGGTTATGAAATATAGTGTTTGGATTTGATTATTTTGTTTGAGATCGCAATAATTAAAATCATAAATAGTTTAGTAAGTGAAAGGACTAAAAAAGACATTTGTGTAATATGTATATTATTTGAAATGAATTAAATGCAATGTATTTGATGTGGGCCCTTAAAGGGCACTTTTATAATTTAACAATGGATCATGTGTGCGTTTTGAAACTGCACGAACATAGCTGCTTTCTTAAAACGGAGTTTTGTCCCCATATAAACGCAGTTAATCACGTTTTTATTTTTGTTTGCCAAACACTACAACTAACTTATTTGCGTTTTCGAAATGCAATAATCAAATAATTTGCTACAAAACGCACAAACAAACACCCTCCTAGACCCATCAAATATTGCATAAGTTTAAACATTTGATTATGCTTTTTAAAGTCCTCTGCAGCATGATATGTATATCTAGGTAATGAACTAATGCATCAAATTGTTTCTAAAGAGCATTCAATTTATTATATTGATGAGCAATAGGAGTACCATTTTGAATTTTTTTTATGAAGATTAAAAGTAACAAAACCATCAATTTTCTATTATGTATCTTACAATTCTTTCCATACCACATAAGATTTTTTAGAAAAAAAATTGACCCGGATATAGTTCTTCTATGGTAGAATTCAAGATCTAACTTAAATCCACATCATTTCATCTATCTTATTGTTTCTCATTAATATTAGACCTTGTATAAGTTTCATCAATAAAACCAATTTTATTTTTAACCTCTAAGGTAATAAGCATACCATAACACCAGAGACTATAATTCTAAGTCATTTACAATTTTAAGCACAACGGTTAAGGTACTTGTGTTTAGGATGCAAATGCAATGGACTATTAGCATCAAGTTTATTAATATGGGTCACATTACCATCATTAGACTTATCATATTCATTATAAGGATTAGGGGTGAGCATACCGGACTGTTGACCGGACCGGACCGGAAGACCGGACCGACCGGACTGGACAGAAGGTATTTCGGTCCGGTCTGCGGTCCGGTGTTTTGGACCAATTCGGTCCTCGGTCAGGTCGGTCCAGTCCGGTCCGACAAAAAACCCGATGATAATGCGTGTAGGACCGGACCGGACCGAAGACCGACCCGGGCCGGACCGACCCGGACCGGACCGTACCATTTCGGTCCGGTCCTCGGTCCGCCGTTTTGGCTAGTTTCGGTCTCGGTCCAAGGTCGGTCCGGTCCAGTCCGGTCCGGTCCTTGGACCGTGCTTACCCCTAATAAGGATAAACAAGTTCACCATCCCTATTATACGCCATAATAACATAAATAAAGAAAAAATGTATCAATCAATAAAAGTTCTCAGGCTTCATTACCACTAAAGTGGTAGGTCAAGAGCAAAATTGACTAACTTAAACAAGAATTATAACAAATTGATCCTAAATGTAACGAGGTTACCAACTTTGTTACTTAGAAGAGGGTGAGAAAAGAAGACTTACGTAGTGTTTGGTACGTTGTAAACAAAGAGGTAATGTAAAAGATTATTACGATTTAATAAAAAAATGTTGTTTGTTTACAATTATAGTGTGTAATGACTCATTACAAGGAATGACCCATTACACCAAAACCATTCCTTAAGGGCCTCCTCCTTTTTTTCATTACACCCCGTAATGAAATCAAAATTACATTAAACACCACAATCAACTAACCACATTAAATAAACTTTCTATCATCAATGAGTATTTTAGTCTTTTTATTATCGATTCATTACGTCTTACCATACAAACCAAACATGATTAATAACAGTAATGAATCATTACATTACATTATTTATTTCATTACGTCGTTCATTCCATTCATTTGACATTTCATTTCGTCCTACCAAACGAACCCTTACAAAAGTGCACTTTCATCTACAAATTAAAAGCAAAATCACAACTAATTAACCCATAATCCAACACCAAACCCTAATTTCTCAAAATTAAGCGTTTTCCGCAAATCTCCTTCAAGAACAAAAAATAACCACAAATCTATCGGTTAACCATAGTTAATCGACCACCAGAAGCTTTTAATGACATAATCCTCAATTTTTTCCTAAATCATAATTTTCTCAAAAATTGAGCGTTTTTCTTATAAAACCTTTAAAACATATGGTTACCATGTACAAATCTATAAAATCAACACACACAAAATCTAACCACAAAACTGATCTCAATCTGTAAATCAAATCAACCACAAAGATACCCAAGCTATTATGTTGTATCTCTATTATCTACTTGATAAATAGTTCGATTACAAACAACCAACAAGATCTTCAAGAACAGATCAAAACTAGATCGAATATAGAGAGAGTAGAATGTGTGTGTGTTTAAAGAGAGATAATCAAAAGCTACGGATGAGTTATGAGGATCTAGGACAACACTTTGGCCCATATATTGCAACTAAATAATCTTCTAGTTGCTTGTCACATTAAGTCCTTTAACTTTGACCATCTTGCTAAACAGCTTCTTTCACAGTATTTTTGTATAATCTAAAAAACACAAATGGAAAAATAAGTCCTCAACATAATAAGCAACACAATAAGATTACATTTTATCAAAAATCCCTCTCCTTTGGAGATAGAGGTGAGGGTTCGATCCTCACTCCCTACAAAAAAGGCCGAAGGTCCTGTGAAATTAGCCTCCCTACCTTCGGGCAGACTCTGTTTTACAAATCCCTTGAGCAGCTTAAAGAGCTTCTCTCCGTAGGTTTCCACATTTGCAATCACAAAACGGTAATGTGCCATGTATATATATAAGCCTCTACTTGAGATTTTTTAAATTTGTTATATTTTAAGAAAGAATCATCAAAACTAATTCCTAACCATATTATATAATATATGGATAGTGGTTTTCACTGAATGAAATTGGAGAACACTGTGAAATGTTATCCATATCCCATTGTTTGATTTCACGTGACGGTTTCTATTATAGTCATCTTCATTCAAGGTGACTTTACCTCCTCTACCTACTCATCATCCTTATAGTTTCTTAATTCTTTTTAATGATTTCAGTCTAATGATATTTTCTAAGTACTACGTATCATTCTATGCTTCATCTTCATGCAGATTTCCATCATGGATTTATAAGACGAATTACAAAGGGTTTAAAGAACATGTCAGAACTCAGTTTTTGACCCCATCAATCAGATATACAGTGAACCTCGTCCTCCACAAGGGCGACTATGATCGTGAGAAACAAAAGTATGTAGGTCTCAGATACAAATTAGTAGGGGAGACAGAAACTTCTATTGTGCACCTTGCAAATGAAACAAAAGATAATCGCTCTTTTATTGCTGAATTGTATCAATTTACTAGCAACGGGAGTATTTTTGATCTTGAAGTTGTGATCTTGGACCATGATATTGATTTAGCAGTAGAAGGCATCTTGTTTCTGCCCCTAGAAAAAGTAAGTTGACAAATACTGGTTTATTCAACTTACGTCTCTCCTTTTTTAATAATTGTTTCAATATTTGAATTATAGGTAATAATATACCATTTAAGTTTTGAACTAATTTTAGAGGGTTGGAAATATTTCTCTTCTGGAAAAGCGGGTTCGGTTTGTATTGGTAAGTTGGGTTGACCCGCTTTTTGTTGGTTTTCTTCCGAATGTCATAAACATAAAATGTTTAAGTAATGTTTTAATCTATGACTAACATAATATGTTATTTAAGGTTTTGCAGTAATTTTAGAGTGTGCTTTTCTTTTATATATTTCAGTCGGTTGGAGTATCTTCATTCCGATTTTAAAGAGACTCATTATCAAGCATGAACTGCTAAAAGAGCTTAAAATTTAGTAAAAATAGTATGAAGTTTAAATATAAAGCTGCCACGTGGCAAGTGCGCAAGATGGCAGTTACACTTAATGGGTTGGCCATAGCTCGAGCTTCATCTACTTTATATTTAGGGATTGGGTTGAAAACGGTTTGATGTATGTTACATTTTATAGGTTGAACATGAGCAAGTGTATGAGGAACTATCAAAAGATAGTCTGCAGTGGGCAATGAAGGAGGAGGACTTGGGCACAAAACTCTTGAAATGGTTCCACGTTGATAATGGTCAAGAGGTACATCTGATATGAAATATTCATTACTGTCATATAGAAATCTTTCTCAACATAATTATTCCTTAATCTAGTTCCCATTTGGTACTTACATGTAACTGTATTGATTGATTGATAGGTGTATGCTGTTGATAATAATGGTAAGAAATCTTTGATGTTCTCAGCAAGAGGCGCAATAAGAAGTGAAAAGCTGTCTTTTATGTCTTCACCCGAATCAAGGTTCTTTTTCAAATTTCATGCCAGTTTTCTAGAAGAAGTGTATATATATCTTTTGCATATAAGTGCAGTGCATCCTTTACTAAACAAAATGTTAAACAAGAGTTTCAAACTTTAGCTTGCTATCCACTAATACCCAGCTTAGACTGGTTTGCAACCACTTACAGACTTGGGTCTCTTGATGTTCATCCCAGAATCTGGGTACTCATTTGCAAAAACAAATGATGTCATAGACGTCGTGTCTATAAATTGACATACTCGAATCATGTTAGCTGATAAAATACATGTATATTATTTATGAGTATTTCTCTTGCACCGTCTGAATTTTAGTAAGTTCAGAAGTTCTGGCATTCAAGTCATATGCTATCCTTTAGTGCATCCTCAGTAGAAATGGTCTCCTAATAAACTTAGTCTATAAAACTATATTCAACCCATCTAAAATGCAAAGCTTTTGAAGAAAAAAAGTCTGCTTGTTTACCTCCAAGATGCCCTTACTAACATGACTGACAAAAAAACTTTATTTATTTTTGGCAAATTCACAATTAACATCAAAAGGTAAACTTGAAAATGGAGCCCTAAACGATGGATATTGTACCCCCAGGCCAAAGCAACTTAAGACTTTGAATTGACTAATTCCACTCAGTTTAAATGTAATCCTCATATATTTATTGCAGATTTTTAGAAGTGGCTGTGATAACCGCAAGCAATTTTAAAATTGTGAAGATATTCGAATCTGATTTATTATCACCTGAAACAACTTATGCAATTTACCTTGTATACAAATCAACTGAAGACCAAGCCGTGTTGAAAAATTTACGTTCCACTTCGTATATCTATTTAGTAAGCCCTCCAGAAACCCCGATTATTGGACAAAAGCTTGATCAAAACACTCACAGCCCATTGAATAGACCTAAACTAGATGCCGTTCCACGACAGAGAAGCGATAGTTGGATGGAAGTAAAACTACAGCAGTTTCAAACCCGAAGGACCACCGGAACTATTGATATGGATATCTGCTTAGGGGCTCCCGATTACAAGAATATTTGTGGGCTTATTATAGAAAGCATCGAGCTTAGGCCCGTGTCCTTGGGGCAGGGGAGTTTGGATAGTGAATATCAGGAGTTTTAGATTTGTATGTTGATTTACAATGAGAAACTAATTATGAAATCATATAAATTTTCAAAACTTATTCGAGTTGCTCCTTTAATTATCATTGATTTATGGGTGAAGACTGAAAATATGAAACTAACTTATCCAAATTTACCAACCTACGCAATCTACTTTATTTATTATGGATATACGCAACGTACTTTCAAATACACGTGTATAAAAATGTGTTTATAAAAACGTTAAATAAAAATGTGTATAAAAACGTGTGTATAAAACCGTGTATATAATACCGTGATAAAAATGTGTGTATAAAAATGTGTATAAAAATGTGTATATGAAAACGTGTGTATAAAAACGCGTATCAAAACGTGTATATAATAACTTGTATAAAAACGTGTGTATAAAAACGTGGAAAAGTCAAGGGACTAACGGTGAAAGTCAATGAGAAAGTCAAGGTATCATTACTGTAACTTTTTTTAGTTAAAAAAATGTCAAGAGACTAACGGTGAAAGTCCACGCAGCCGAAAGGGACCAAACTATAAATTTTCTAAGTGGTAACCGGTCAAACAAGTCACATTTTGGTCAATATTGCGTAGATTTGTAAGTATTTGAAAGTACGTTGTATATCTAGAATAAATAAAGTAGGTTGCGTAGGTTGGTAAATTTGAATAAGTTAGTTGCGTATTTTCATCCGTCACCCTTGATTTATTATCCATAGGTATGCATGATTACACTAGATAATAACAATCGTATATTGAAATAATAATTGGGTGTTGTAGAGCCATTTTGATGGTCATCAGATAACATAAACATAGTGTTGATTTTTAGCATACATAACAATTATAATCTAAACAAATCATCAAAGCACGTAATAGCAGAAGCGATAACAAATCATATAATAACATGCATATAATTAACCGGGTCGGGTTACATACCTTTGGATTCTCGCGAGCACAAGAATCGTTCTTGTTTTCTTTGTTCTTGATCTAACCCTAATTAGGGTTTATGTGGATCTATTGATTAACCCCTTACCAAGTTTTGTTAATCGATCCAAGATTTAATCTATAGCGAGATTAAACCACGTTCTTGTACACACGTTTTAGAAACAGGTTAACCAAAAGACTAGTTTGAAAACAAGAAAACGTTTCTAGGTTTAAAGTCGATCGAACAAGAATCCCTTGGGGATGATATTGGCCGATCGATCAACAAGGGAAAACAAAGAAAAATTTAGGGATCTTTTGTGTATACAAAACTTATATCTATATCTATTGATCCCTTAATTCCTTTGTTTATATAGGCTAACCAAACTTAGAGCCCAAGTCAAGTTCTATTAGGAAAATGAAACAAAATCTTTTTCTTTTTCCCTCTTGCCTATAACCGGTCGAATACCACCCTCATGGGGTGTTCCAGAACCTTCTCGACTTCCTTTTACAAAGTTAGTCCTTCCCTTTATTCGTTAGTCATTTATCGTTAAATACTTAACGACCGTTAAACATTTTCGTGTATTTAATAAATATATTACATTTAATATAATTATTAATTCGTTAACTCTTTACGTATTGTGTGCAATCCCATGGTCTCCAGTTCGATCATAATACACGACTATTAATTTATCTTTAATAAACTAACAGCTCCCACTTAGACATATTTTAATAGTGTGATCACATCGGTTAGCGTCTAGTTACACGTCGATGCCTCTAGTACGACTCGAGTAAGGTCTCCTGGACAAAACCTTTTAATGATTCATCATTATTATTATCCTTTTGTTTCTAATACAATGTTAATAAGGATATGGATCTTAGTCATTCCTTAATTAACTGATTCTGTTTCTCGTTTTATCTGATTGAGCAAGATTACCAAATCTTCTAAACGTATTCTAGAAAATCTTGGGTGTGGCCACACATACATCTTACCAATCCCACGAGGGGCCCAGCTGTATTAAACTTCAAAACGAATTTGAAGGAAACAAATCCCTTATTGACTACAAGCAAAACTTATGAATTTTGCAACACTTCTGAAAACAATCCGTATAACTACCAGTTACGTGTAGCGTTAAATTGCTTCACAGAAATGCACTAGATCCATGACAGTTTCCTGGTATCTCAAGTCTGAGGATAACTATTTTATGATTTACTTAATGACAAGATCCATAAAGTACAATCATATAGTTGGGATAAGTCCTATATTCAATTCATTGAATATCATCTAAATTTGGCATGTAATCACATCAATATACTTTCAAGTATATCCGACCACAATTTAGATTTGTCTTAATTTAATAATATTCCCATATCATTAATTGACAACGGACATTTAGAATAATTCATTATTCAAGGATTTAAAACATGCAAAATAGGATACAAAATTAAATAACAAAAATAAACATAACCAATATTTTATTTCATCAAATAATAATGTTTACAATATCCTTTATCCAAATACTAATCACAGGTATGCATGAAACTACTAGCTAATTGAAGTCCAATTCCATTGGCATGATCAGTAACCTTTCCTCTAGGTAAAGCCTTAGTGAAAGGATCAGCTAAGTTATCATCTGTGTGAACTTTTAATATTTTGATTTCACCACTCTCGACTTGTTCTCGAACGAAGTGATATCTCCGTAGAAAATGTCTGGCGCCTTTCATTATTCCAGAATCATTGGCGAATGTGATTGCAGCAGAATTGTCACAATACACATTAATAGGCTCTTTTATTGAAGGCATCACTCCAAGATCTCCAACAAATTTCCTAATCCAAACAGCCTCCATTGCAGCTTCTGAAGCAGCCATGTATTCAGCTTGTGTTGCAGACATCGCAATCGTTGTCTGCTTCTTGCTCTTCCAGTCTACTGCTCCTCCATTGACGACAAAGACATAACCCGTCTGAGACTTCGTATCATCTTTATCACATTGCCAGGACGCATCACAGAACCCTGTAACATTAAGTTCTGTATCTGGTTTCCCTCCATACACTAAAAACATATCTCTCGTATTCCTCAGATACTTCAGAATATGTTTAACAGCAACCCAGTGGAGCTTCCCTGGATTCTGTTGATATCGACTGACCAAGTTTTGAGCAAACGCCACATCTGGCCTTGTGCATCTAACAGCATACATAATAGATCCTACAGCCGAAGCATAAGGTACTTTCTTCATGTAAGCCACCTCTTCAGGTGTTGAAGCACACATCTCATTACTTAATTCATGTTTGACTTCCATTGGCAAATAACCTTTCTTAGAGTTATGCATATTGAATTTCTTCAATATTTTGTCAATGTAAGCACTTTGACTAAGTCCAATTAACCGCTTAGATCTATCTCTATAGATTTTAATTCCCAGAATGTATGCAGCTTCTCCTAAATCCTTCATAGAAAAACACTTTCCAAGATAATCCTTAACTTCCTTAAGTCTTGGAATGTTGTTTCCCATGATTAATATGTCATCAACATATAGGATCAAGAATACTACATTACTCCCACTAGCTTTGCGATATACACATGGCTCATCACGATTTTGAGTAAATCCAAACTTCTTGATTTCCTCATCAAATCGTTTATTCCATTGACGTGATGCTTGCTTCAAACCATAAATAGATCTTTGAAGTTTGCATACACGGTTTGGATATTTTGGATTAACATACCCTTCAGGTTGCTCCATATAGATGTCTTCATCTAAGCGACCATTCAAGAAGGCAGTTTTAACATCCATTTGCCAAATCTCATAATCATAGTACGCTGCTATAGCTATTGAGAATCCTAATAGCTCTAATGTCTGCTACAGGAGAAAACGTCTCCTCGTAGTCAATCCCATAGGTTTGAGTAAAGCCTACAGCTACAACGAGCTTATAGTGTGTACTTCACCATCCATGTCAGCTTCTCTTGAATAGTACCATTACACCTTACTATTTTAGCATTTGGAGGCAGGGTCTACTTTCAATTAACTTCATTAACATTCATAGAGTTGCATTTTCCTCCATCCATTGCACCTTGCCATATTACCTTATCAGGGTCAAGCATGGCAGCTTTATAATTAGCAGGTTCTCTAAGATCCCCTACTACATCATCTTCAACCTCCATGTTTAGACATAGACGGTTGGGTGCACGTGTAGTCCTTTCAGACCTTCGACCGATAATTCTGATGAGACCCAGAATGTCATTTACTACTGGAATTTCACTAGTATTTTAAAGACGTAAATGTATCCATATGATCATCTTCCAAGACATAATCTCTCCACACTGATTCTTGAGATATGAATCTCTTCAAGAAAATCATCCATACCTAGCAACAATTACGTTGTTTCTCAGTGGAAAAAAAAAGTAGTAACCCACAGTTTCCTAGTGTAAACCTACTAAAGATACACTTAACAGATCTCTGTTGGAGTTTATCAGCTGAGTCATGTTTCACATACGCCTCGCAACCCCAGACCTTTAAATAAGACAAATTCGGTACCTTTCCATGCCATATTTCATATGGTGTCTTATCAACCTTCTTTGTGGGAACCATATTTAGAATACGAACAGCAGATTCTAAGGCATAATCCCAAAAGGATAATGGTAGAGTTGTAAGATTAAACATAGATCATACCATATCTAATAATGTGTGATTTCTACTTTCAAATACACCATTTTGTTGTGGAGTATATGGAGAAGTAAGATGTACTATTCCATTCTTACCTAGATAATCCTTAAAATCTTGGCTTAAATATTCACCACCTCTATCGGATCGAAGAGCTTTAATCTTATTTCCTATGTTGCAATTCTAGCTTCTGATGTAAATAATCTTAAATGTTTCAATACCGCAATCTTTATGTTTAAGCAAGTAAACATAACCATAACGACTGAAATCATCAGTAAAGGTTAAGAAGTAGCTAGCACCTTTCCTTGACATATGCCCTAAATGGCCCAACACATCTGTATGTAGTATACCAAGTTTATCTTTTAGCCCTTTCAATGTTAATTATTAAAAGGTTATCTTTGTCATCTTCCCAGAAATACAAGTTCGCCAATTTATCATATGATCCATCTTGATACTTTACTGAAAAGTCCTTCATGTTGAAGCTTTTGCATGCGAGTCTTGCTAATATGAGCAAGTCTACAGTGCCAAAGATAAGAAGAACTCAAGTCTAACTTTCTCTTCTTATTTATGCTAAAAATATAATTATTATTATACTTGGAAACAATATCATTCATGTCAATTTCAAACACACAATTCATAGATATTGCACTAAAATAGAAAATACCATTTAAAGAAACAGAAATTCCATTACTAGTAACAGTGTGAACAAATCGAAGATCCAACAAACAAGAAAAGGAAACACCTCCTCTAACAATAGAAGGTGCATAATGACAATTGTTTAATGACAGTACTAAACCAAATGGTAAAACTAAATTAAACACTCCTATGGCTTCAACTGCTGCTTGTGCTCCATTTCCTACATGCAGATATTGCTCTTCATAGGATAGCTTCCTTTTCACTCTAAATCCCTGTAGCGTATTAAAAATGTGAATACCGCATCCAATATCATATACCCAAGAATTTAATTTGTGAGTTAGATTAAATAATTCAATCATAAATAAGTTACCTGAATGTGCAGCACCATGCTCGGCCTTCTTGTTCTTATTTATGAGCAACTCTTCGAGGTAAACAGGGCAGTTCCTCTTTCAGTGACCAACTACGTTGCAGTGGTGACAAGCTTGATCCTTCTTTGGATTTCCTTCTTCTGAGAAGGGTTTTGCGTAGGTTCTGGTTGATAAGTCACAACTTGCTTATTCTTATCAGCTTTGCCTTTGCCTTTACCCTTTTTGTTTGCTTGCGGTTTTGGCTTATTTACCCTACCCTTTTGAATAGCAAGTACCTGAGGTGTAGGGGCCTTGTCTTTTAAACCCTTTTCATAGTCAATGAGGAATGCGTGTAGATCACTCACTGTCTTCCTCACGCAATGCATATTGAAGTTTCTAACAAAATCATCAAAATCCTTGTTAAGGGACTTGTTTATTAAGTTAATCGCCATATCATTTTCATAGGGTTTCCCAAGAGCTTGTAGTTGGTCCATGTAACCTTTCATTTCCAATACATGAGCAATTACGGATTTTCCTGGGGCTTGTTTGCAGCTGTGTAGGGAATCCACCAAATCGTAGATTTCTACAGCTTGAGGCTTTTCAAACATTCTTCTGAGTTCATCAAGCATGGCTTGCGGAAAATATAGTTCAAACTGCCTTTGAAGAGCAGGTGACATTCTTCCAAGCATTAAACAAGCCACATCAGAATGTATCTTGTATTCAGCTTTCCATGAATCTTTAATATCCTCAGCAGCATCTTCAAGGGGTTCTTTCAGAAAAGGCTTAAACAAATAGTCATAGGTACCCGCCACTCTCAAGACAATTCTTAGTGAACGGTACCAATCATTGAAATTGTCGCCAGTCAGTTTTTCTCGCTCAAAGAAAGTCTTGAACGCAGAACTTAAAGTGTTGTTATTATCGGGTTGAGCCATTTCTACAGAAAAAGTTCATATAATTAGTATTTTCGATAATACATTTTTCAAGAAAATAAAATACCCAGGTGATATTCATATAACCATAGAATTTTCTTGAAAACTAGAACCCATATTGACATAAACCCATCACATCAGTTGATCTGCTAGTAATGAATTTATTCAACATGGTAATTTGTCGAACAATTAATTGACAAACAATTTTCAATTTCTAGATCTTTATGAGATTTACATTGCCAAAACTAGTTGCATTGTAAACATGTTTCATCCCATCTAGGTCTCACTAAATAACTCAATTAAGTCGTCTAATCTAAAAAACGTCAAACTTGTCCATGTGAGGTCTTACTCAATCATGAAGGTTTTCTGTCCATTACAATTTAGTCCAAGTTCTCACATGACATAAATTGCAACTTCAAGTGTTTGTCAATTAGATGGCATTCGACTTAAGTTTTAAGGGTATTAATATTTTGATGTGTGGAATCAAAATTATGTATGGAGAAGCATGCATACAACTCCATAGCATATGTTTAATAAAACTTTTTATTAACTTTTAGGTCAAGATTAAATAAACAAAGTTTTGGTTGAGGCATTGGTTGAACCAATTAAAGAAGTACCCATAATTATCGTCCACAACGTACTTTTGCATAAGTCTTTCGACTTAGTGTTTCGGATGTGGAATTAAGGCAAATCAACCTTAAAGTAATTTTGTACTTTTAAATAATCATAGGTAACTCCAATTTGACGCACAAGCAAGCCGAGAATTCGGTCAGCGCTGAAGCTTGACCTCCTTCTTTAGTCGGGTTCGACCTGCGACGCGTTAAACTTCCCACACAGTTTGTCAAATTGGATGAGCCTTTTTAACTATTTAGCACGAAAATTACCAATCAACTAAACTACTGTAAATTTAACTCTTCAAAACAATTCATAATTTTTATATAGATTTAGTCCATATTATTTTTCTATTCAATAAAAAAAATTACCCTTTTTTTTGTTTACAACAATTCGCATCAATTATATAAACCAAAACAAGTAATTTTAATAAAAAATAAAACGACTAAAGCTGTAAACACATAATAACAAATTATATGCGTTAAAAAAAATATGTAGCCACATGCATTCTTTTTATACGATAAACCCTAATAATAAAATCTAGGTTTTATTATCCATATATTACTAACTTAATTTATTATTAATATTGAGGTCTTCCCCAATTCAAGATTTATCGTACTAAAATTAATGGCAACATCAAATAATACACGTAACAATTACTACATATATCCATATAATCCATGAAAAACATGCATGTTCGTCATGGATCCACAAAATTCACTTAACAATTAATTAAAGAACGTCAAGGATCGTAACCATAAACATGACATAACAATTAATCATGCAATAAACCTTTTAAAATCTAACATGTAAACTAGGGTTTCAAAAAAAAATTCATTAAAAAAAATCGACCAACTTGGTCGATTTTAGGGTAAAACCCTAATTTTTATAAACCCTAAACACATGTAATTAACAACAATACAATATTTGTTATAGATTTTAGGTTTCGGTAATTATTAACATGTTAAAACGGCTCTGATACCACTGTTGTTTTTTAGCATGCATAACAATTATAATCTAAATAAAACATCAAAGCACATAATAGTGAAAGCGATAACAAATCATATAATTAACATGCGTATAATTAACAGGGTCGGGTTACATACCTTTGGATTCTTGCGAGCACAAGAATCGTTCTTGTTTTCTTTGTTCTTGATCTAACCCTAATTAGGGTTTATGTGGATCTATTAATTAACCCCTTACCAAGTTTTGTTAATCGATCCAAGATTTAATCTATAGTGAGATTAAACCACGTTCTTGTACACACGTTTTAGAAACAAGTTAACCAAAAGACTAGTTTGAAAACAAGAAAACGTTTCTAGGTTTAAAGTCGATCGAACAAGAAAATCCCTTGGGATTGATTTTGGCCGATCGAAAAAAATGGAGAACAAAGAAAAAATTTAGGGATCTTTTGTGTGTACAAAACTTATATCTTTTGATCCCTTAATTCCTTTGTTTATATAGGCTAACCAAACTTAGAGTCCAAGTCAAGTTCTATTAGGAAAAGGAAACAAAATGTTTTCCTTTTCCCCTCTTGCCTATACTCGGCCTAATACCACCCTCATGGGGTGTTCCGGAACCTTCTCGACTTCCTTTTACAAAGTTAGTCCTTCCCTTTATTCGTTAGTCATTTACTGTTAAATACTTAACAACCGTTAAACATTTTCGTGTATTTAATAAATATATTACATTTAATATAATTATTAATTCGTTAACTTTTTACGTATTGTGTGCAATCCCGTGGTCTCGAGTTTGATCCTAACACATGACTATTAATTTATCGTCTATAAACTAACAGTTGGTGCATCAATGCTAGTTGTAATCAAAGACAAAGGTAAGGCTAAAATGGATGAATCTGAGTCAGAGCAAACTAAGACAAAGTTGAAGCAAAGACAATAAAGAGTTGGTTATTAAGCAGTTGTAAGATTACAAGAACAACTTGATGAAGAAAAAAGGAAAAGGATCGCCAGGGTGCATGAAGAAGCTAGCTCTTTCAATATTTAAGAATCAGAAGACATACAAGTTACAATGAAGCTGATGAAGAGTTAGCACAAAGGATACAAGCAGAAGAAAGAGAAAAATACTCTGAAGCTGAAAAAGCAAGACTACTTGCAGAACTTATCAACCAGAGAAAAAGATATTTTGCCCAACAAAGAGCTGAAGAAAGGAGGAACAAGCCAGTCACACAAGCTCAACAAAGAACTTATATGCCTAACTATATCAAGCATATAGGAAGTCACACTCTGCAACAATTAAAGAGACTTTCCTTTGATGAGCTCAAGAATTTGTTTGAAGCAACAATGAGGAGAGTAGGCGCTTTTGTACCCATAAAGACTAAAATTAGAAGAGAAGTTCTTGAGTTAGAAACTGGAAGTTCAAAGAGGGATGCAGAAGAAGAACTTAATCAAGGGAGTTCTAAGAGGCAAAAGATTAGTGAAAACTCAAAACCAGCTAAAAAATCAAAAGAGAAAGAAAATGATGAACTATCACAAGAAGAACTACAGTAATTGATGATCATAGTTCCAAAAGAAGGGATGAATGTTGAAGCTTTACAAACCAAATATCCAATCATTGACTGAGAGGTTTACAATAAAGATTCAAGAATGTACTAGAAGTTCAACAGGGTAGGTAATCATACAAAGGTATATCGGATTTTTGAAGATATGCTAAAGTCTTTTAACAGAGATGATTTAGTTAAACTATGGAGTCTGGTTTAAGAAAGGTTCAACTCAACAGATCCTACAAAAGATAAAGAAATTGACCTCTGGGTAGAGTTGAAGATATTGTTTGAACCTGATGTTGATGATGAGTTATAGAGGTTTTAGAAACATGTTCATGATATAACATGGAGACTGTATGATACATGTGGAATGCATCATGTATCTACAAAGGATGGAATTAACATGTACATGCTAGTAGAGAAGAAGTATCCTTTGTCAAAAGGTGTTCTTATACAGATGTTGGCAACAAAGCTCTTGGTGGAAAAAAATAATGAGATGTAAAGAGAACTTCTTAGGAAGATATTCATGATGGCTGAAAGACCAAAAAGGTAAAGTGTTTAAAAGAATCATCTCAAGGTTTAATTTAAGAAACTTAATGATTTGGTGATAAATCATAAGTTTAGGGGAGGATTGTTAGGAATTAAAGGTCCTTACACTTAGTACTGCCAAGCCAAAGACTTAATACTGCTCAAGATTACAACTGCTAATACTAACTAGTTAGTACTACTAGAACTTAACACTGCTGAAGGAATTAAGACTGCTGCATGAAGACTTAAGACTGCTCAAGAGATAAATACATGTGAAGAGATATGTATTGACTTATTCTGTGTATATTCTATTTAATTAGAAAGATATGCATATAAAATTAGAATCATAGAAGACTTGTAGTTATCTTATAAAGGACTCATTGGTGTATAAAAGGAGATCCTAGGTTATGATGTTAAGTACGATTTCATAGAGTTGCATGCATAGCTTCAAGGTTGTAAACCCTAGTACTAGACAGAGTACTCGTATTATTAATCTTAATAATATTGAAGCTTTTTGTTACATCTTTGTTCAAACACATTCACTATTACATTCATAGTTCTTCTAAGTATTAAAGAGTAGATTCCGCAAACTCTTTGATATACACACAAAGTTTCTACCATTGTTATTTTGGATTTATCCAAGGTAACATACTCTTTATAAGCTAAAGAATCAATCATAGTTTGGGATCAACAATAATCATCATGGAACAACCCCAACAAATCATTCCAACTAATTAACTTGTCATAACCAAGTACTAGAGTATTGTAAGATGCAACAAATATATGGTGCTTCCAAATATTTTGTGCCCAAAGGAGTGCAAGATTGTGGGCCAGCTACATGTTGATCATGCTTTAAGCTATGCACTGACTGCAACTGCTAATGTTCCATCTGTGTATCTTCAGCAGTTGTGGAAGTCAGTTAAGCCAGTTATCAATGCCAATGAGACTATTCGAATTACGGTGGACAAATAGGAGATCACTTACAATATTGATATGTTTCGTACCACTCTCAAGCTATTAGTGGAAACTTATGACAACTATGACTTGAGCAGGTTGGTCAGACCGTAGTGTTGACCTAAATGTATATGTTGCAATGTATGGTTATATGTTTATACGTGTTTATATTTGTTTGTGTGGGATATGTGAGATTGGATAATCAATCCATTGAGCATGATCGTCTCATTGAGATTGGATTTGTGTTGAATTTTGTGAAGTTCATTTTGTTCACTTTTGGTGACAAGGAAATGATTTCGGTGATTGAAGCGGTTTCGCGTTAATTGTGTAAGTAATTATATGTATACGTATTTTTTTGTTAGTAATTTAAGATAAGTTTAGGTTTTAGAGGTTAAGTTAAGAGAAATAAGTTATTTGATGGAGAAATTTCATTTTAATCACTTATAGTGATAATGAAATTGATTGGGTATTTTGAGAGAATTGTTTTGCTTAATATGTGGATGTCTAGGTGATGGATTAAAATGGGAAGTGTGTCATTTGTGAAAGAAATGAGTTGTTAAAATATGAGAGTTTTTTATACCTGGCTCAAACCGACCATACACAAGAATGTATTCGGGTACCTCTTAAAGTTCGCTCGATTTTTATTGAGGATATCCAAGAGGTCAGGTCAACCCCGAAATCGAAAGGAGGGGGATTCTTCTTGACGGAATACATTGAACCACAAAACATAAATAAGCACCACAGATGACTAGTTCTAAAAGAAATGATCCCCGAATTTCTTTAAAGAGTCTAAGTTGTTAATATAACAATAAGGGGTGTCGAGACCTCTACGTTTCTCAAAAGAAAGCTAGCCATTGCTAATCGAGTTACAATAAAATCTATAGAATAAAGAGATGATAAGAGTCCTACCATAAACGCGACACAAGATCTCGAATTGATTAATCTTAGCATCGGCAAGCACAAAAAGCTTGGAAACGTTAAATTGGAAATACTCTAAGACACTAAGGAGGAACTTAGAAAAAGATGCGAAAATTGGCTTATTCTATAAAGTGTGTGTATATGCCTATCTTACCATCCGAACTATCATTTATAGTATCATCCAGACCTGGTAACTTTAGTTCTAAACTATCAGGAATGTTATAGGTTCTACAAAAAACGTCTACTTCTTTCTGTGTCAATACAAGTAACGGTATACATAGTTTCTTTCACCATTTTGGAAAAGGAAAGAGTTATCAAGGTGATGAAACCTAAACATTAACTAGAAATTAACCACAAAGTTGTTAGGGACCAAGATCGAAGAGGTTGGTAGGAAAGTGTTATGTGAAGATTTGGAAAAAAAAACAAAAAGTTGTAACATTGAGAATGGGGGTTGAATATTTATACCCACTCGTGCATGAAAAACCTAAGAAAGCAACAAGATTGCGACACACATACCACTTCCTAATGGATGAATCTAGATCAGAAAAACAAACGATCCACGATGGTAGTATTAGATTAAACGTCTCGCGTGACGAAACTCATGCTTAGTCAGGGTCGGTTGGCCAAGGTTAAAACATGGAAATCGATGCCCACCTACACACTCTTAGAAATGAGGCAACGCAAAGCCCTAACACATGTTAAACATGGAAACAACAAGCCGTAGACATTTGAGTTATCAAGTATGGGACTTTTTCCCAAATGAGGTAAATATACTAGACTGGAGGGCATGATGACGTATAGTACTTATCCGAACTTTCGAGTCTGGACCAAGCCTCCCGACCTGGAATGGGATCAAAATAATAGGACATCCACGAAACACGGATAAAGGACTTCACGGCAGCACTACATTAGGCCGGTTAAAGCCCAACAGACGCATAAGACATAAAGAGGGTCGAGACTAACCTAGAACGCAACCCCAAACGCTAAAGCAACCGTGTCCGCGGTATGACTAATGACAAATGGATAGAGGTCTAAGCATAGTGAATGGACATTAGGCTATCATAGTTATTAGAGTTTCCAGTATGAATGTTATCATAGTGAAAACTTAATTCATGTTTATTTAGCATTAAAAGGTTTATTATCTTGAACTTCTTCACAATTTAATGCATTTGTAATATATGTGATGTTTATAAAGCTTTAAAAAGTTTATGTATAGTGAAAATAGGTTTATACAATCAAAAAGTTTAAAAATTAATAACTTTAATGAATTATAAAACTTTATAGAGGTTAGGAATGATTTCACTTGTATCATACTCTCTGTATACTTTCAAGGTAATTGGACACTTTTTGTTCAAGATATCACAGTTGGTGATTTTTGATTTTGCTCTTCTGTTCAGCATTTTATCACAGTATATGTCATACTGTATGTGGAAACTAGAAGGGGAAGTTGAATAGTTTACAGGTTCATTTTCGTTTTCAAACTTTGCTTTCAAAATACTTAGATTCGAGTAGTATGTTTAACCAACCAACAATATGAACCAACCAAGTAAATATCTAAACTAATAGTAACTAACAATCACAACAATATAAAGATATAAGAGAAGGAACAATCAAACTAAGACACCAAGATTTATAGTTGTTCGGCTATGAAGCTCTTCTTTGCCCTACTCTACTCCCCGAGTATCCTACTTGAGATTTCACTATGTCAACAAGCTCCCTTCAGCCGGAGAAAACCGTTTACACGTCGCTTACGTTATTTTCTGACACTAAGCTAAATGTCGAGTCCTAATCTTAGCTAGAACCAATCTACCACTTCACAATCACTACACGATCACTAGATCTACACTATCGGATTTACACAATATCTGAATCACACAAATACACAAGATAATTACAATAGAGATTTGATACTTAGAAGAAAAGATAAGAGATCAAAAATTAACACTTCGTTTCTTGGCGAATACGAGTGTTCTTCTCTTGCATTTGAATAAGAGGGAAGAGATGAGAAGAAGAGATTAGATCACTTGAAACAAGATCAAGAGATGTTAGTGATCAAGATATTTAGTGAGAGAAAGAAGGTTTTTAGAGAGAGAAAGAAGTGTGAGAAAATTCGTGCAAAGAGGTCTGATTTTCTGCAAGGAATGGAGCAGTATTTATAGGCAGGAAAATCCAACGGTCACTGGCGGCGATCCCGGCGGTCCCAAATATATAAGGGGGCTGCCAGTAGACTACACACCCTTTTTTGTCTTTTTGTGAGAAATGTTGTATCTGGTATAAAAGCTTTCGTTTTGGGGGGAAATTTGAATTTCAAATTTTAAGTTTTTAATAAAACTTTTCTTTTAATTAGAAAATATTTTGTATAATTAATTTTGTGAAATTATATTGTAAAAATGTAATGGATAAGAGAAAAATATTTTCTTAATCACTAATCATGCTTAATGATTTATTTGTTCATACCTTAAGTGATTACTAATCTTAGAAATGGAATTTTATGATTAATAATTTGTAAACGTTTAATTTTATCGTAAACGTTTTTACATTTTGTTATTATCAAAATGTTGAGAGGTCGAAAAATATAAATAACGTTTTTAGACATTATTTGTATTAACAGTGACAACAAAGGTGCAATTCATTTAAGCAAAAATCCCGTCCATCACTCTCGAACTAAACATATCGAAATTCATTATCATTCGCTTTGAGACAACGTTCAAAAGGAAATATTCTTATGGAAAAAATCACGTCTGAAGACAACATCGTCGATATTCTTACCAAACCTCTGAAACGTGAAACCTTTAACTACCTCATATTAGGGCTCGAATTGTTAAGGCACGAAGAATAAAGCATTTGTTGATTTCAAAATTAAGTTATTACTCGTTGCAAGTATAACTTAAATTTTATATTACAAATTTAATTTGTAATTAAAATCTCTAAACTAATTAACAAAGATTAGTTTTTTCGTTAACAATGCAAACACCTCCATGCAAAAATTAAATTTATTCTCTTCAAATTATCCATTTCATTATCCCATCTATCACCATTCCCATTGGACCATTAGATTTTGTCGGGCCCGCATAAATTCAAACCCATCAAAAATCAAAAATCCAACTCATTCCAAAAAATTTCAAAACAAAATTTTTCCTCTCCTCTCTTTCTTCTCCTTCGATCGATGACCACAATAAGGACAACCCAAACCATTTTTTTCTTTTATCCTTCTTCCTCTATTTCGTGCTTGCTTGGTATGTCTGTCAGTTTGCAGCCATGACAATTTTCTAATTGTAGAATTAAATTGGTTTCTGTTTTGGGAATGTGATCGGGTCTAATGCTTGGTGGTGATTCATGATCGATATTGAAAATGAATGGAGAAGTGTGAATGTGTTTGACATATAAACTGTGATTTTATTTTTGAGTGATAAAGAAGGTTTAAGGTATGGATTAGTATTCTTGGAAATGGAAAGGCTCAAATATGGGCTTGGCTATTTAGCATTCCAAAATGTTGTATCTTCCTTGATATCATATTTAAGACCGTGGAAAGAATAGATAAAAAAATAAATTTACACATTTAGAGGTTTTTAGTTGATAACGGGTGATGATGCTATTTTTCTGCATTTTACTTGAAGTATCGTGGTGGGGCAACCCATACTACCGTATGTGGTTGCTACCCAGGGAGCGGTGTTTGTCTGTGTCTACATTTTCGGTATCTGAGACCTCCTTTTCCTGTTACATCGTTTGGAACTTTTGTTAATATTTGTGTTCCAACTCAGGCTGTTTTCTTTAACTGAACTTGGTATGCCCTTTTGTATATTTTTCTTTGGGCACTGTGTTGATGTTTATAGGAGATAGGATGTCTTGTGGACGTTTAATTGAGTCGCTAAGGCAAGGTACTAAAAAACACGCAAACAATACTAAATAGTTTTAATAATCGATTTAGTTGGCGAACGTCGAACGGGTGACTTTGATATATGGGTCAAACAGATTTGAATCAAAATCGGCGTTTTTCAAAAAACTCTAAATGAAGCTGCTTCACCTTACAGATTTTCGAATTCATACTTTATTAACATACATTTGATATGAATTTGTAACATTACAACTATTAGCTTTAAAGATGATGAAATACCAGTGACTGATTCCCTATGATTTCATCAGGAATTTTTGGTTCGTATTCTTGTCCATGGCAGTGAAGAGCCACAAGTTTTTTTTTGCTTAGCAGACGAGACACGGGGACTACTATGTGTGCCCTGCTAACAGCAGCGTCACACGCCCTGCTAACTTCAACGCCAAACACCCTGCTAACACCGTGCTCAAGTGCTTATAGCAATGTGTTGGCACTCAATGATAATGGGACTTAAGTATTGCAAAGCACGTAAAAAATGTTGGCCATAATATGGTGAGGTTTATTGAGCTTTAAGTTTATGCTTGTGTAATAGGTCATAATGGGTTGGGATATCTTATTAAACTGCTTATCGACTTGGAAAATAAGTAATGTAAATTTTTGGACACCCTGTTGCTGAAAATGGTGAAATGACTTATCTTTTTCAGCTTATATAATGCGCTTATGGCTTATTTAGTTTTCGGCTTATGTTTCATAAACTCACTTTTTGTGGCTTATTTTGAAACTTCGGCTTTATTTAAGTTTATTTGTTAAAAAACTTAATATAAGCCTATTAAAAGTGAGCTTATGAAAAATAAGCCGATAAGTTCAAATAAGCCATAAAAAGTGAGCTTAGAAACATAAGCCAAAAAACCAATAAGCCATAAGCCTACTATATAAGCCGAAACAGACTACTTTCTTTGAATTTTGCTAAGGTTCTTGCTTTTTTGTGGTTGGTTGTTGTTTTTGAGTAGGTTTTTTGATACCCTTATAATAAAATGGTGAAATAAGTTGGTATGTTTGTCTTTGTACATAGGTAATGAGAGAGATTAGGGATGTGGTAAAGTGATAGATTATAATTACAGAACCACTAATGAATGATTACGGTTGTGCGGACGTTCTAAAAAATATGGATGCTATCATGGAAAAAGTAAAAACACAATCAATACTTGGCCGTCGAAGAGAATGTCTTGAAATGTGATTAAGGCTGTTTGTCTAAGCTTATTTAGATGAGATGTTGGCATCAAATCTTTGTACATAGTGAATTAGTGATCATATATTCTTTGAATTTGTCAAGATTCGTGCTTTTTGTTGTTTGTTGTTGCTTTTTAGTGTAGATTTACATACCCTTTTGTAGAAAAATGATGATTTCGTCTTTTTTATTTGTTGTTATTTGAAATTTTGTATATAGTAATTATCAATTTACAAAATGCTATGTGTTTAATAGATGCTAAATATTAATCACAGTTTAGCTTAGTTATGGATGTAATAAAAGCTGAATGTGAAAAGAGGTTTAGTTGGAAAGGCAATGCCAAACACCCCCATTATGTTTCCTTCGTTCTTTTTGTAGCTGAAACTGCAAGTAATACATTAAGCCTCTATATCACTACAACATTTGCCACTATCCCCAGGGACAAATCCGGGGTTTCCCGGTCGACTTGTCGCAGGGGATACATTTCCCGGGCGACATGTCGCCCGGGATAAGTGGAACGAAAAAGCTCGAATGGGATACCTTCCCGGGCGACATCGTCGGGCCCACATAGTTTTAGTCAAACAATTAAGTGCCACGGTGGAGGGTTTTCCCGGGCGACATGTCGCCCGAGATACTAAAATTAATTAATTAATTAGGCAGAATCCCGGGTGACATGTCGCCCGGGAAAGTGTTAAAATAAATTTATTAAATTATTAATTATTTGTAATCCTGGGCGACATGTCGCCCAGGAAAGTTTTTAAATAAATTTATCAAATAATTAATTATTTAGAATCCCGGGCGACATGTCGCCCGGGAAAGTTTTTAAATAAATATTTTTAATGTTTCCCGGGCGATCCATGTCGACGGGAAGTTTTTACAAAATTTTTTATGTCGCCAGGAATGGTCTGCAATTTTTTTCGGAAAAAAATCTAACTCAAACCTGTATAAAAATATAGAATCTTACCCAATAACATACAAACTTGTACCATAATTTAACAATACGATCAACGCATTTGATATAATAAAGCTAAATACGTCCAAAATCCGAATAAACACAATATAATCGACAAAACGGGTTACGAAGTCACAAAACTTCTATTATCCGCAAGATACAAGTCAATATTCACCTAGATAACATGTTCTAAACGTACGGGGAAACAAATATTCACATAAGGGTAGCCAATATATACTTCAAGACCCAAAATAGCATATACTTTCTCAAAATCCCTTAAACTATTTCTCATCCTCCCTCATCCTCGCCGCGTCCTCGTCATCTCCTGAGTCATATCCCTACTTCCGCCACTCCCGCTACACACCGTACTCAGGATGTGACTCAAGCTGCGTATGCATCTGATAAATTGTCGTCACTTCCTAAAAAACCTCATTAACATGTTCACTTGTTTGTAGCGCTTCTCGCTCTTTTTTAGCCTAGCGATATTGACGGAGTGCATGCTTTGAGATGAGGGAGGAATAACCATGCCCTGTCTTGGAAAAACCCGTCCAACATTGGGAATGTGCCCCCGCTGCTTGCCCCCCGCCGAAAATTGCCCACGTTTTTTTTTTTCATCTCATCTAGTGTAGGGCACACCCGTGGAGGTGTTGGAGCCTAGACCCTGGGCCTCAGCATCTCATCCTATGTAGTTACAAAACACAAGATAGTTTATATATTAGGCGGGTACTACCATTATTTGTCGACATATTCATTAAAGTGGTTGTTTTGGAAAAAAACTTACATTAAAGAGCTTTGTCCTCGGGGTTTAGAATACGCCGCCACAGTATGTTCAAGAAGAAGGTGTGGTACAGCGACGGGTTACTCTCTAGTAGCTGAGGTCTCCATCTGCACATACACACGTATATAAGATGAAACAAATTAAAAATGACAAATCACAACACACCAAAGCGTTAATAATTATAATGTTTATTACATGCATATCTTGTAGGGCGGCAATTGACCGGATCCCCCCCGCCCCCCCTTTTTTTTTTCCCCCCCCCCCCCCCCTCCCCCCCCCCCCCCCCCTTTCCCCCCCCCCCCCCCACCCCCCCCCCCCCCCCCCCCCTCCCCCCCCACCCCCCCCCCCATGTCTCGGCTTACGACTTGCTCTTTTGCCCGAGTTTTGTTGATTTTTGGGCAGCCCAGGCAAGGTCTTAGGATCATTCAACAATGCAAGCTGGCATCCCATCTACCTCTGAATGTGTGAGGGACGTCGCGTCTGATGCGTCACGGGTCATAAGTCCCGTCCTCTTCAAAGAAACCCATATCTTTCTTTGAGAGTTAGCCTTCTTGCCATTGTAGATCTTTTGCAGGTGTGCTAGTTGCTCGCATAGATTTGTGGCAGCGGGCGGATTCCTTGTGGGGACGCAAGTCAAACTGGGTCTCATTCTTATACAACCCAACAGACTGAGTTAGAGATATTATTTATATATTTATCTAATATGTTTATTTATTTATATGAGTTAAATAAAATAAACAAATTTAGATTAATATACACATTAAATTGATGAACACGATAATGAAATAAAAACATAAAAGGATAATGACATAACTACCTCAATCTTTGCCACGACCCTCGCTTTCGCTCTGGCGGCATTTGGTCGACAAGAAGGGTAGTGCAAGGGCAACTCCTTAAAGTGCTCCCAATGGGTAGTTGGCCACAAATGACCGCATGGTCAAGAGAGGCAGGAGGGTCTCTCGGTTGTCAACCTCAAACCGGATCGGGAACGGGCACACGTATCCGTGGATGGCCTTTAAACCGAGTTCGGGTCTCCTGGCGGGTATGCAGCCTGCCCGCTCTATATGCACCCATATTTGGGCGTTTAGGGTTGCCACTTACTTGCAAAATCAAGTGAGTGACAAGTCATAAAAATCAAGGCATGCAAATTCAATGTAGCAAGTTTATGCTTGTATTACAATAATTCCATAAAATTCCTTACCTCGGTTGCCTAAGCAACCCCCCCCACCCCCCCCCCCCCCCCCCCCACCACAGCCGATGGGTACCTGATATGGAGGGGGACGATCATCACCGCCACCGTCACCGCCGTGACCCCGTGCGACATCTGCTAACATCTGTACAAGTAGCATTAGGATAAGATATAAAAATTCATGAACAAAATAATAAAGATGCACACATCCAAATACATACACATCCAAATAAATATACACATTAGAACAATCCACAATAGTTTCATTCATTCATTCAAAATAAGTGTCTTTTACAAGTTACAACTAAAGATCAATCTTCTTCTTCACAAGAATAAATAACATTTAGACCATCATCAATATCAAGGTTGACGAGGTCTTCATCATTAGAATCTGCTAAATCGTGAGGAATGGGGCATTCCTCATCAATAATATCATCGTCTTCATCAACAACATCAATGATATCTGGTGGTGCGTCAACATCGATTTGATTGACCATCTATATGCAAGGCCGTAATTTCCAAGTCATTCAAACTAGTAGAAAGTGCGAGATCAGATGAGTTGTCGACATGTATAACTCAGGGTCATCTCTTACCATAATGTCACCCTGGTTCGAAAACTTTTCGATGACTCACATGTTCGACGACCTTCCAACGAGTGGTGTCTGGCCATATCTTCAAGGTAGAAGCATTGTTTGACTTGTGTTGCGAGAATGTATTGATCATTTTTAAATGCCTCACCATTTGCCTTGATTTGTGTTATGTTGTTTCTAATGACAAAATTTTGGATACGTCCTTTGTTGCTAGTGTCGAACCACTTAACTCAGAACAACACAATTTTGAATGACAAATATGAAAACTCGGGGATTTGTTCAAGCTGACCATAATACATTTCTCCGTCCGGACCAGGCAAAAAAATGCCGCTGTTTTGAGTTGTATGACGTTCATCACGGATGTGCACGACAAACCTCACGCCGTTGACTACGCAAGAGTTGACTGAGATTGGAGTCTGTGATGGTCCACAAGCCAAAGCGAATAACTCGTTGCTTTCGTTAACACCTGGGTCATTGTCTATGTGACGTTGACGGATCTATGAAGAAGATAGGATCAGATAGAGAACACAAAATATGATGTCATTATTTTTACAGTTAAATACACACAATAAGTCTAAGTTTACCTGCTTCCCAAACCAGCCGGGGAATGCTTCTTTCATGTCGTTGTTAGGAAATTCACTGAAAAATGTTCATGGTGGTTTATATAAGTCGTCGAAAGATAGTTAAGAAAAAGAAGTTTCAAAATAAAAATACGTACATCTTAAACTTGGCCCGGTACGTGTCGATTTCAGGACTGTTGTGAAGTACATACCATATCACTTTCTTCAATTCTTGGTGATCAATACGAATAACCGACCGTAAACCAATCGATTTACATAGTGATTTGAACACCTGAAACTGACACGTTGGAGGAGGGCAATCCACATTACGGTCGGGACGATTAAATTTCGTGGTAACATCTCAAAAATAAGTACAAACAGACGTGGCTTCGAATCTTGTTACGTGTAGATTTTCTGTATTATTTTATATTCACCGGGTATAATTTTTTTACCCAAAAAAGTCACCTACGTTACTGTGGCAAAAATGTGAGCCTCTTTTGCGTTTTAATGTTATTTTTTGTTTTATGAGTGTATGTGAGGTATTTAATAAGATATATTTGTATAAATTAAAGTTTTATATTTTAATGAAAGATGAGTGAGTGCTGATCAAAACCGATAAGAGCAAGGGGTGTAATGGCTAAAAAACCTTAGCCATTTGGGCTCCACTTCGTGCCACATCATCTCAACACAACAACTCAAAATACCCCCTCACTCATAACACACCATATTTTAGCCACTTGGGTCCCACCACTCACCAATTTATTTATTTTTCTCATTTTTTTCACAAAACTAAATTTATTTCATTAAAAAAAATACAAATTACAATACGGAAAAGAAAATACAATACGCAATAAAAATACAACAATACGAAAATTAAAAGCACTACGATACGAAAATGAAATTAATCTGTTTCGTATTCCGAATCAGATTGCACCCCAAATTCCAACATGAATAACTCATATTCAGCTTTTTCTTGCTTCATTTTCTCCTCCGACTCCTTTTCAGCTCTTGCTTTTTATTCCAGTGTTTGTCTTAATACCTCTTCATCCTGAAGTTCAATGATATATATAGAAAATGAAAAAGTGGAGGGGGTGAAAGGTTTTTTTTTGTAAAACCTGTTAGGGTTAAATAACCCTTTTGTCCCTTTTGCTATTAGAGTTAAGATCAATATAGACCCAATATTTGTCATAGACCCAATGAACCAATCCTAGCCACTCATTTTTTATCAAAAAAAAAAACCAATTTTCACCTTTTTTTTATAAATAAAATATCTTACAAACGGTAAATCGTCACACGACAAAAAATACACCATCGCGACGAGTATTTTTTTATCTTTCAGTAGACGGGTGACACGATATACTTTCGAGAAACTTTTTTTCGATTTTTTTTTCAGTCACGAATTGCGAAAATCATATTTGATTCGTATGACGAATCATATATGATTCGTACAACGAATCATATATGATTTCATAAAATCATATATGATTTGTGATTCTGACAAACTTTTTTTAATTTTGTTTCAGTCACGAATTACGAAAATCATATATGATTTGTATGACGAATCATATATGATTCGTATAACGAATCATATATGATTTCATAAAATCATATATGATTCGTATAACGAATAATATATGATTTCATAAAATCATATATGATTTCATAAATCATATATGATTTCATAAAATCGTGTATAACTTCATAAAATCATAAAAAAAAGTTCGTCGAAAAGTCATAGTGTCACCCCTCTATAGAAATATAATTTAATTCTCGTCGCTTTGTAAACAACGTGCATATTTTGGTAGCAAATTTGGTAAGCTGCCATACAATCACTTTCAACAACGAATATTCTATTTACTGTTTTTTTTTTATCAAGATGAGGTAGTCTATGTATGTTCGATGTATAGCTCTCCTTTAAGATACTAACAATAAACCCACGTTACACATGGTCACAAACACGGTAAGACAGTAGTACGTACTGTGAATATTCATTCGGTGATTAAATTTGGGATTTTCTCATGCACCATATCCATAACTAAATTACTAAAACCGGAATGATTATCTCGATCAAGGTGTAATTGAGTCGCTCCATATATATATGGCAAGTGATTCGAGGCCGTCTTTAAAAATATTGATATTAATAACTTGACCGATTTAATACACAATAAACTTATTTCAATATTGTATGTTATGTTTTAGGTGAATGAGAAGAATGAAAACTCTTCATGGGAAGCCATGGATTATTCTGGACGAGACCCTAATTTCGCACAACAAATTGAAAATACTACAACATTCAACACAGAAACATTTTTTGGGCCACTTTATAAAGGAATGATCTACCTAAACAAACCTCAAAGCATTGTTACGGAAGCCCTTCAAAGATCAAGACTATCCGTCTCAATCCCCCGTTATCCAACCTACAAGAATCACAATAAACCTTCAATGATAATCAAATGTGATGCTGTAGTTGTCGGTTCTGGTTCCGGAGGTGGTGTTGTAGCTGGAGTTCTAGCTAAATCGGGATACAAAGTTCTTGTACTCGAAAAAGGGAACTATCGTGCAAGAAGTAATCTCTCACTTCTTGAAGGTCCATCCATGGAAGATATGTATCTTGGTAAAGGATTGTTAGCTACTAGTAACATGGAGGCTGTGATACTTTCGGGGTCAACAGTAGGAGGAGGATCCGCGATAAACTGGTCAGCTTCAATCAAAACTCCCGAACACGTACGAAAAGAATGGGCTGAGTGTTACGAGCTAGAGTTGTTTGAGAGTAATCTATATGAAGAAGCGATGAATGTTGTATGTGAAAGAATGGGTGTTCAATCTGAAGTTGAAGATGAAGGGTTTAATAACATGGTTTTAAGAAAAGGGTGTGCAGAATTAGGTTATCCAATCAACAACATTCCACGGAATTCACCACCTAATCACTATTGTGGGTGGTGTTGCCTTGGCTGCAAAGATGGAGCAAAGAAAGGTACTTTGGAGACATGGCTAGTCGATGTTGTCGAATCTGGAAATGGCGCGATTTTACCAGGATGTGAAGTGATAGAAGTGGTGCATGATCGAAAGAAAGGTAGGGACCGGAGCACGGCTAAAGGTGTTATCTTTGAGTTTGAACACCAAGATGGATCAAGACAAGTTTGTTTAGTGGAGTCAAGAGTAACCATTGTGTCATGCGGGGCTATGTGTACCCCGCAACTACTCAAAAGAAGCGGGTTGAAGAACCCAAATATCGGTAAAAACCTGCATATACATCCCGTGGTAATGGCTTGGGGTCACTTCCCATCACAAAAATGGCCCGAAGACGAGAAAAAGAGCTATGAAGGAGGAATAATGACTGCTATGTCCACCGTGGTGGCGGATTTCAAAGGGTCTGGATATGGTGCTGTCATACAAACACCAGCGTTACATCCTGGAATGTTTTCGACATTGATGCCATGGGTTTCAGGTTTTGACTTCAAGACTCGTATGTCCAAGTTCTCTAGGACAGCACATGTATTTGCCTTGGCTCGTGATAAAGGTTATGGTGAAATGAACGCACAAACGTCCATTACTTACAAAATGGACATCGTCGACGAAATGAACCTAAAAAAGGGACTAGAGAAATCGTTAAGAATACTTGCAGCCGCTGGAGCAGAAGAGATCGGAACACATAACAACAAAGGAAGAATATTAAATGTGAAGAATCTGAGCTATCATGAGTTTGAGAATTTTGTGAAAGAGGAAAGTTTAAGGGCGTTAAGAGACCTATCGACACCAATATGTTCAGCACACCAAATGGGGAGTTGTCGAATGGGTGTTGAATCAAAAAGGTCAGCTGTGAATCCAATGGGAGAGACATGGGAGATAGAAGGGCTATATGTTGCCGACACGAGTGTTTTCCCAACAGCATTGGGTGTGAATCCGATGGTCACGGTCCAAGCCATTGCTTATTGCACAGCTCAATCTGCCCTTGAATCTCTTCGAAGAATGAAAGACACTGTCTATCATATATAGTTAGCAAATCTATCTTATCTGGGTTTAAGATATTATTTGGCAAACATATCTATTATATACTGTAATAAAGAAACAACTCGTTTAAGAATTTTTGACATTTTTTGAACTACTACAAAAAGTGCTTTAGAGACCTGTTTGGGACGAAATCGAGACCGGATTTTAATATTATGAGGGGGCTCTCCATGTGAAAATGAAATAGAGACCGATTTTTTAACCAGCCTCGACAAAGTATTTGAGACCGGTTTGATGTTTAACACAAGTTTCTAAAACAAACAAGAGATCGGTTTCTGTGACAAAAACACGCCTTAAATGTTAACACATATCTCTTGCCAATCAATTAGTAATCAATTAGTTGTTAACACATATCTCTTGCCAATCAATTAGTCATATCCT
>BQNB010054031.1:26866-39721 GCA_026074375.1 Tanacetum coccineum | reverse complement strand
ATGAGCAGGCCACTAGCCACTGAACATAAGCTCAACATTGTCGGTTATCAACATTTTCGAAATACATATATACATTAGAGTAAGCTCAACATTGTCGGTTATCAACATTTATGACTATATATTTACAAAAGCATCACTTTATTCCATATGTTTATGTTTATACCAAATATACATTCCATGTTTGAAATACGTAATTTGAATTTTTTCTTAACGTTGAATATAATTTTTTGTAGTAATATAATCAGGGGCGGATCCATGTTTGGGGTTTGGGGGGGAGATGAAATTATAGTGTATTTTTTCATTAATTTTGAGCGTTTCCCCACTCAAAACTCAAATTGCCCCTCACTCACACACTAAAGTCCAACATTTAACACTTTAAAACCTTAAAATCCATCATTTATAAGTGACAATACTCGATTTTTCATTCCGATCCCAAATTTTTTGCCATATTTTGTTGCTATTGGGGATAAAGTGTGTACTTTTGGCTGAATTCAAACAAGACTGGAATGCTTCGTAAGTGAGACGATGTTGATGATATCATCCCCTCCCACATAGTATCCTAAATGAGAAAGGAGGTCTTTGAGTCGAGCTAGAGGAGGTTGTATGACTCAAGACTAGTGCATTGATTCTTAATCAGTCTCTTGGGTGTTTGTTTGGGAGGGAGCTGAAGAAAGATAGCCTACTAGTTGAGAGCGAGTAAAAACTCAACTAGATACTGCATAAGAAGTTCAAAGCATAATTCATATCAAAGCCAAAGTATTCGGATAAGGGAACTTCAAGGATGACAATTAAAAAGCAGATTCTAGAAAACTTCGACATGACTAAAAGTGCAGGAAAATGAAGTTTTTTCAAGGCATGCAGCTGATTCAGAAACTTTGAGGTGACCAGAAGTATATGAAGAAAGGTGTTGAATACATGTCAAGAAGTTATCCTTAGCAGTATGATTACAGTGTGTTCGTCTACAAGCTGAAGAAATAGAGCTGGAGTATTCAAGTAGATCGAGGTCTTTGAAAACAATCTTAAGGAATGCTAGACTTCAGTCTTATCATTTTACTTTATTTTTGCTTGTAAGAAACACTGTAACCAATTCACGTGTGATGCCATCTTGGAGGGGGATTGTTAGCCTTACTATTTTGTAAAGCTGGTATCTTACATGTGAATTGGACTAGCTATAGACCAACTGCTAAATGCAAGGACTATTATTGTATATATGTGGTATAGATAGCTTTGTGTTAGGCTATAAATACCCTTTATGACTCTCCATGAGAGGTTGGTTGAATTATTGTAATTTTTCTTTCTTTTTCTAAAAACACATAGTTCATCCCCCTCTTTACTTTCTCTCACTAAAAACTAATCATGATTCATCTATTGTATATTGATCAACCAAGACCCCCCAAAAAGGTGTTTTGTATCCTTGTCAACTAGTCCATTCCCAGCAGAAAAATTATTCCTCTTTGTACGAAATTTTTTAGTCTTCTCTTTCTCTCTCTAAACCTTCTTTCTCTCACTAAAACTCTTGATCACTAACATACATAGATCTTGTTTCAAGTGATCAAATCTCTTCTTCTCATCTCTTCCCTCTCATTCAAGTGCAAGAGAAGAACATTTGTATTCGTCAAGAAACGAAGTGTTAATTAGTGATCTCTCCTCTCTTTTTCTAAGTACCAAACATCTATTATATTTATCTTGTGTATTTGTGTGATTCAGATATTGTGTAGATCCGATTGTGTAGATCTTGTGAGTGTGTATATCTTGTGAAGTGGTAGATTGGTTCTAGCTAATATTAGGACTCAGAAATTTAGCTTAGTGTCAGAAAATAACGTAAGCAGCGTGTAAACAGTTTTCTTCGCCTAAAGGGACCTTGTTGACATAGTAAAATCTTGAGTCGGATACTCGAGGAGTGGAGTAGGGCGAAGAGGTGCTTTGTAGCCGAACCACTATAAAATCTTGGTGTATTAGTTTGGTTGTTTCTTTCCTTATCTCTTTACATTATTATTGTTGTTGTCTTGTTTTAGTTTAGATAGTTATTGTTTGTTCATATTGTGATTTGATTGAACATATAACTCGAATCTATAGATTTTTGAAATAAACATTTAAAACGTAAAACAAATGTGTAAACTATTTAACCCCCCCTCTAGTTTCTACACAACGGATGAGTCGAGATCCTATGGTTATACATTAGACATTTAACGGATGAGTCGAGATGCTATGGTTATACATTAGACATTCAACGGATGAGTCGATATGGTATCGCTGTACATTGGACGTTCAACAGATGAGTCGATATGGTATCGTTGTACATTAGACGTTCAACGAATGAGTCGATATGGTATCGTTGTACATTAGACGTTCAACGGATGAGTCGAGATGCTATGGTTATACATTAGACGTTCAACGGATGAGTCGATATGGTATCGTTATACATTAGACGTTCAACGGATGAGTCGATATGGTATCGTTGTACATTAGACGTTCAACGGATGAGTTGATATGGTATCGTTGTACATTAGACGTTCAACGGATGAGTTGAGATACTATGGTTATACATTAGACGTTCAACGGATGAGTCGAGATGCTATGGTTATACATTAGACGTTCAACAGCTGAGTCAATATGGTATGGTTATACATTAGACGTTCAACGGATGAGTCGATATGGTATCGTTGTACATTAGACGTTCAACGGACGAGTCAAGATGCTATGGTTATACATTAGACGTTCAACGAATGAGCCGATATGGTATCGTTGTACATTAGACGTTCAACGGATGAGTCGATATGGTATCGTTGTACATTAGACGTTCAACGGATGAGTCGATATGGTATCGTTGTACATTAGACGTTCCTCCTGTAGCCCTATACTCCCGCCAAAAACTCCCGCCAAGTACTCCTGCCAAATACTCCCCCCAAATACTCCTGCTAAATACTCCCTCCAAAAACTCTTTTTTACAATAAAAGCATATCAAACTCTTACCATCACAACCACCAATAGATCAAACACACTCTTACCATTATGGTGTTGATGGTGCCATATGAAGCTTTTGCATGTCCTTGTGGAGCCGGAGATGTAGTTCTACGAGAATCGTATAAACCTAAAACCCGTGGTAAACTATACTATGCATGTCCACGATCAAAGGTAAACAATCACATGCTTTTTTTGTGTGTAATATACAAATAATGTGGTTAGTTGTTAAAAATTATTATCTTTACTCTTTAACAGCCTCGGCAAAACATTTTCAGATGTGAATTTTTTTTATGGAAAAAGGAACGATGTCCGTCTACTGGTTGGTTCTCCTGGAGCTTCAACGACTCTAATTTATTCTCTATGATCTTCATCGACTCTAATTTATTCTCTAGGATCTTCATCGACTTCAAGAAATGCAGAGTGCTCAAACTGCAAGCACTTGCTTGGAAAGATAACGGTACACGAGGCAACCGTAGAAATGTATATGCATCCGAAGCAACATACACTTAATTCAGCTGCATTACTTCATGAAGTTTACAATGACATGGGAAAACTTGGTTTGGAGTAGTTTGTCATTTGAAATGTAATTCGTATGCTTTAAGTGTCTGTTTGTAAGTCTCGTATGATTATCAGTCTAATATGTTTAAGTGTCTGTTTGCAACTCACGTATGATTAATCGGTCTAAGACCTCGTTTGTGTTACTACAAGTGGTATGTATAATATTGAACTAAATAAATGTTTGTTTTTATGTTACTTGAAGGGTAGTGCATATCGGACTGAACCGAACCGAGAAAACGGAGTGTTTTTTATATATTTATTATTTATCAAATATATAATTATTATTTATCATAGATCCTAGAAAACCAGGCATATCGGCATACAAAATACACACTATATTTTTTGTTAGAGTATACGGCATATCGGACCGAAACGAACGTAGTGTTATTTATATAGTTATTATTTATCAAGTATATAATTATAAAAATAATTAATATATTATTTATATATTTTATAAATAATAAAAAACTTAAATATATTATTTATTTGTATATAATTATAAATAATAAGCCCAAAATAAGCTTATGAAACACAAGCCCAAACCAAAATACAAGCCCAATGCTACTTTTCCGGGCCACATGTCGCCCGAGAAACTTATGGCCACGTCACAAAGATTAACCAATATCCTTAACACAGTCAATGGAAGTCAATTCTAGTTTCACAGGCGACATGTCGCCCGGGAAACTTATGGCCACGTCACCTATCAGGTAATTAACACTAATTGTTTACTTAAACACATCGAGGTTTTGGTAAATAATTTCCCGGGCGATATGTCGCCCGGGAAGTTGAGCGAGAAAATTTGCTGCTTAGTTTTTCGTTGATTTTTTGGGTAATTATTTCGCCAACCTATCCCGGGCGACATGTCGCCCGGGAAAACATGTTCAAACTTTGACTAAAAAATCTATCAAAATTGGTGCCACGTAGGACGTATTTTTGTCGTTTAGCTATGTTTCCTGGGCGACAATTGTCGCCCGGGAAACCATCGTCACCTATTCTACTTTTTCTTGTATATGCTTAGACCGAATGTAATGGTAAGGTCGACCTTCGGCCGGTCGTCCCATGTGGAAGCAACTAAGGTCGGTCGTCCCATTACCTCGACCAAACTAGACTAGTCCCCCCAACCTTTGCAATTGTTTGGGTCGTGTAGAAGACTGAGTAAATGAAGCCGTTTCCCATAAAATAAAATAAAAAAAATTCCCTTTATTTTCTATAAAACCCAACATTTTCTTTCCTATTTTCACACACATATACACTTTTTATCAAAAACACACACTACAAACAATATGTCTCAAATTAATTATGAGTGTTTATTTTTTGATGATACGGATGATAAAACGGAAATGAATAGTTTACTCTCTGGTTTTTTAATAGACGCTGCTTTGGTTATTTAAGCATCTACTCACTACTATCCAAATTCCAACGACGCTATATATGCCTAGCAGACGTTATGGTGCTTCATGACCGTGTAGTGGCTAGCTTACTTTGCTAAAATACC
Organism: Tanacetum coccineum; assembly: GCA_026074375.1. Taxonomy (NCBI): domain Eukaryota; kingdom Viridiplantae; phylum Streptophyta; class Magnoliopsida; order Asterales; family Asteraceae; genus Tanacetum; species Tanacetum coccineum. The sequence continues at coordinate 34,704 of BQNB010054031.1, read as the reverse complement.
TTTTTACAAACGCCTATTTATTTCGTAATCGATTTGAATGAACCCGATCGCTGTTCACCCGCATTGTTCGAGATTTGTCTGCTAACGGTCCATATTTTCAAGTAAGGGTGTGATGTAGTTGCCAAAAAAATCTCGAACTAAACAAAAGCTGGCATCTCTGCTTTAGTAAAAAGTACTCTCCTGCGATTCCCCAACTTAGCATTAGCTGTGCCTGTGTTCCAGATTCTCTACGAATTTGGTCAAATCGGGTGAAACAAACTTCTCGTGATTGTTTGATGCATTTCTGTAACGGGGTTATAGAGTTATATGGTGAGTAGTATTTGCGAAGGCCTACGCAAACTGACGTCAAAAAACTCTACGCTTTTCACGATAACAAACATGGGTTTCCTGGTATGATAGGCAGCATAGACTGTACAAAATGGTTGTGGGCTCAATGTCCACAAGCGTATCGTGCTCAATTCAGTAGGGGTGATTCCGAGTCAAAGCAATTCATTTTGTTAGAAGCGGTTGCCTCACAAGATTTATGGATTTGGCACGCCTTCTTTGGTGTTGCAGGTTCGAACAATGAGTTAGTTTTACGGTTCAATCCCTGTTTTAAATGATCTTAAAGTAGGAAAAACACCAGAGGTTCCATTCGTTGCTAACGACGTGACTTATAAATGGGGATATTATCTTACTGACAGGATATATCCAGAATGGGTTGTGCTTATGAAGTCTATTTCGCAGCCAAGGTCAAATGATGTGAAGCAAATAAGATATAAGCAAGTGCATGAAATAGCAAGAAAAGATGTGGAACGAGCGTTTGGCGTTCTTGCTAAAAGAAAAACGTGGGCTAACTTTTTCGTTAAGACTCTGCACGGTCTAGGATCATAAAAGGATTAGCATTTGATGTACACTTGCATCATACTACATAATATGATGCAAAAAAAAAGGAAGACAATCCTCTCCCGGACTTTCTATCCGGAGGACCAACATACATGAAGCTGATCCGTAAGTGGACACACGATTGGCTCACGAGTTATTAGAGAAATACATGACGAAGATACTCATCTTCTTGAAATCTTAAAAAGACGTCTAGTTAGTACAACAGTCAAAAAATGTTTGAATATTAAAAAGTAGTTTGTTTACACATGGTTAGATTACATGAAACGTTTATTGTCAAAAAATGTTAGAATATTAAACTAAATCCAAAAGCCCAAACTCATTTAACGCTTTATTTGATCCGCTTTCAGAAAATTTAAATCATTCATGTATTGTGTGATATAATGTCAAACTTATTCATGCCAATTTTTTATTGAATCAAGTACCTTTCATTTGTTTATTTTGTACATGTAGAGCTACGGCTAAAAAAGTTTGGATTCTATTGTATGATTAATGCATGTGAATGAGATTTTGATACTCGAATACATGTTATGTTCCATGCTATTTATAAGTAGTAATATCATCTTAATGCATTGCCATATGTATTTGTAACTAAAGAAAATATGTCTGACATTCTCTTGTAAATACCATACAAACAATGTTGCCTTGCTTATTCCTTAAAAAAATTCAATAAGGGTTCGTTTGGTAGGATGTAATGAAAATATTAAATGAATGGAATAAGCGACGTAATGGAATAAATAATGTAATATAATGTCTATACCCTTATTAATAATGTTTGCTTGGTATGATAGGACGTAATGCAATCGATAAACAAAACACTAAAATGTCCATAGTTAATAAGAATGGTATTTAATGTGGTTAGTTAATGGTGGACTTTTATGTATTTTTGATTACATTACGGATGTAATGAAAAAAAGGAGGGGGCCCCTATGGAATGAAAATGGTAGTTTTTGATGTAATGAGTCATTCATTTTAATAAAGCATTACATTGTATAATTGTAAACAAACAAGATTATTCCATTCAATAGTAATAACCGTTTCCATTCCAACTTTCATTACATCATACCAAACACTACGTAAAAGCATATAATTATATATGACAATTATATTAAATTCTGGATGTACATCAACATAGCTTTAGAAACTATTTGTGTGCTAACAGAAAATTAAGAAGTATTACAACGATTTGAACATATTTAATCTATAAAGGGTATATTGGGAACAGACAAAAATGAGCAGCTAAATTTTCAAGATAAATACAATTACCTTTAATTTAGTCTTATTTAGAATCGTAATCTACATATATCCCTAAATCTATTGTTTTTGTGCTATATAGGTTGTATCATATTAGACAGTTGTGGAAGTAAGTTCGATGTGACATTCACTTCTTCAAATAATGAGTCCAAGAAATGGCTTATGGCAACTAGGCCGGCGGATAAAGAGGTTTTTTGCAGTTCCTGCCTCGACTTTGTTTGCCATCGCGACTTTATTCTCTCAGGTTCCACAAAGATTATTGATCAAACTGGAAAAACCAGTGTCGAAAGGTATGCATGTTTTGACCCACGCACATTTTGACCCATTTTGTTACCATCTTTATTTTCCCCATAAACCTTGAACTCTCCTTTTTGGTTGATTTGAATTTGGTTTTAAAAGTGTTATGATGCGACAAAGAGTGTTTACAAAGAGTGTTTAAAAGTGTAAGTAACAAGTCATCACATGTTACAATCATTTGCTAATATATTTTGAATTTTTCATGTTCTATTTTTCATGTTACATAAGATACATACCACAATATCGCATATCATTAATTGTCTGCCACTAGAAATTCCCGTTGCTATGCACGGGTACTCGTCTAGTTAATTATAAAATACCGCAAGGTCTATAACTTTAGATGCACATTTGATTGTTAAACAATAGCAAAATCAGTGACTTAGACTTGGGCTCTTGAGCCTTGGCTTACTTTCGTGGCTTTTTGTTTATTATTTTAATACCAAAAATGATTATTCGCGTATCTTATAACTTATTGATTTTATTTTGGACTTTGTATATTTACGGAAGTGTTTGTTCGGGCTTATACATACCACGGCCCACCAAGGCCCAATAGGCTTCGGCTTATTTTTGGGATCCTTCATTTTGGCTTACTTTTCGACTTATTTATAGTGCTTATCTTAGTCGAAAAATATTGGTTTAAGAGGCTAAAATAGCTAGTTGTGGTCATTGGGCCGAATAGTCCAAAACGAGTCCATTAAGCTTGCGGCTTATGCCTTGTTTGGTTACACGGCCTATTTCGTTGACTTACCAATTTGCTTATTTGACTTTAGTAATTTTTGGCTTATTTTATTATTGGACTTTTAATATTGGGCCTATTTTGGATTTAAAACCTAAAGATAAGGGTTTTGGACTAATATTGGGCCTTAAGGCCCAATAAGCGAAAAACTAATCATCTTGGACGTTTCAAATGGATTTTGAAACGATTTATACTTGTATATATATTAGAATAGTTAAAATAGTCGTTTGAAAAAAATGTATGAATGGTCGGTATGATCTAATTGCTATGATTTCTATGATGTCTATTGGATTGCTATGTATAGTGCTTGCACTTCGCTATTATATTGCACAATTGTCCTACTCAAACACTGGCACAACAACTGGGTTTATTCTCTAAACTTACGAGCTCACCAACTTTATGTTGACCTTTCGAGTATCATTTTTAGGTGAAGCAAATGCTCGTTGAAGTCAGGATAGAAGTCGTTTAGCAGACCTAAGAGTATCCCTTGTGGATCTTTCTTGACAGACTGCATTTACGACGTTTCATTTATGGTTATGTATTTGGATCATTTTAGACTTATGATACTCCTTGGGAGTTTGGCGTTGTAATAATTTCGACTATGTGATGTGAATTGACTAGTCACGGCACAAGGTTCGACTTGTGTTCGGAGGACGTCGTGACACTTTATTTGGTATGCATTTTAGTGTTTTTATGTTGTTACCATGTGTTATGACGATCAATCCTCCATCACGCCTCGTGTTTTCGCCTTAGTCGGGTTGTGACAGAAGAGTTAACGTTGTTTTACTTATGTTCCACTTTGTTAACAAAAAAACATAATTTATGTTTAAATGAAGCAATCCTATAATACATGTTTTATAGCTTGTAATCATAGCTGCAATATGGTCATTATACTACATGCTTACAATTATTACGTTTTCGTTTACTCACTAAGCATTTAGTTTACGTTGCTTCATATCATGTTTTTAGGTGAGACAAGTGGTGATCATAAGGTTAAAGGAAAAGGGCTTATGTGATAGCTAGCGGTGATGCTTGGGTTGGTAACGAGCATTCTCTAATCCTCCTTTTGATACCACTAGTTACGCCCATGTGTCTTTTGATGTTGTGTCAAGGTTTTTCACAAACATAGTATGTCAAATGTAGAACTTGCAATGGATGTGCAGAAAAAGGAGTGTTTGGCATAAGCTAAAAAATACTCACTTTTGGTCGTAGTGGGTCTTTATATGATACAATGATGAATGATGTATTACTTTGAATATGTTCAATATAATGTAAGTTTAGATTATATTAAATTTCATGTTTCGAAAACTGGTCAAAAGTGTAGTTTTCAGAAAATGACGGGACGAGTCTTAGAACCTCTATACGGCGTATATGCTCATACCTATACGGCTATACGGCGTATTGGTATCGGCCTATAGAACGTATAGGCCATCTGGTGTGATTTTTTTTAATCAAACTAAACGTTTGTTAACGACATAAGTTTTTTTCGTTAGTGATCTATCACTAATGTGCCAGTGATTCGTCACTAACACACTCCGGCTGTAATTCTGTAAGCAATTACTAAGAGATTTAGTCAAGTCGGAAAATCCGTCAGTGAAGCCCTATTTCCTAGTGACAGCTTGGCCTTACGGCCCGTTGCCAAGGACCCTAGCTTATGGATCCATTCGTGACTTCTAGCAATCAAATCTTCCTGCCAGCAATTTCTAAGATCTATTTAATGAAACTTGCATGATCTTACATGACATTTTCGATCTTGTTTTACAATTCTACGTTGAACATTCGACGACAAACCGCTATATATAGTGTGAAAGCTGGGGCAAGTACATACTTTGCAGAAATAAGAAGGTATTTTATTGACGTGGCAGTTTTGACTTGTTTAAGACTAAACGAACAAGAAATAAGGATGAAAGTACATAGAACAAAACAAGTTAGACGTAATTTATCACTTTTGCTTGGTAGGATAAGAAGCCATCTTATAGAGGCCACAAATTCCTTCACTTTTACCAGTATTTCTCTCATCCTGATGTAACCTATCTCGCCCCATTTTGGTCCCCAAGAGTTCCTTACTGTAAGGTAGTCGACTCCTTTGCTTGTTCCATATCCGACTACTGCTACTCCATCATCAAGATCAGTTCCACAGTGTCCATCAAACACACCCTGCATGTACAACATATCTCTTTAAACTAAACAGATCATCATGAGACTTATGCCGCTGTAAAATTGGAAGTCACGGCCAGAAGCATCAATTGCCACACTAATAGGCTGATTTGCAAGTGCTTTCAAGAAGCTATTTTCATTGTTCGAGGTACGTCATGATAACCACTGATCGTCACCCTTTCCGAAACATCCTGGTTGAAGAGAAATAATAATGGACCTGGACACGTTAATAGAAGCATGAGCTAGCTAGCTAGCTGGTACGTGACCTCACTATATAAGTTATGTTTTGAGACTGCATGACTAATTCTTCTTTGTAAGAGTATGGATTCATATTCGTTTAGTTATATCGATCTAGCTTCTAAATTTGGAGCTCAATTACCTTCTTTTCATCACAAGTGCCTTCACTCATGATATAAGGATACTCTCTTCCTTATGAAGACAACCATTTTTGACCATAAAAGAGAAAGCATAGTCCTCAAACCTCCATTGCAACCGTTATTAAAGCTTGTATCACAATCGATCAATTCCTGCTCCGACAACTCTGTAAAATTTCCCGTCACAATTTGGTTTATACCCTCCACTGCAGCCACCGTTGAAAATGCCCAGCAGCTACCTGTATAGGTTGTTAGAATTTATGGACCATAAGAACATATGGATATTATAGTTATCACTTATTAGGAAGGTCTAGCTAGCATATGTGGTGCCGAATTCTCCAATATTTGTACATGTGCTAAAACTTTAGTTGAACATCATTAATTTATAGTTATCACCTGTGTGAATTCTGCCACGGCCCTCCGTTGTAAGTTTAATAGTTCCAATATTGTTTATAAGCTTTAATATTGGTTATACTCACCGCGTGAACCCTGGTTCTAGACGGGTACAACAGCTCCTTTCTTTCTCCAATCCAGAGACTTAGGCAGATCCACAAAATCTCGATAAGTGAACTCTTCAGACGACTCCTCTCTCTTCTCAGGTAACTCACCTTTTAGCCCCAAGAACATGTTCTTGAACTCTTCATGACTCAAGTCAGCAAACTCATTAAGCCCAAGCCAGTAGTTGCTAAGTTTCTTATTTGTTTCATCAATATGCTTCAAGTTGTCCTTAAAGATCTCCAACCTAATGAAATTGTGGTCCGAAAAACTGAGAATAACTACAGCATGAAGGCATATCAATTTATAGAGCTCGTGTCTCGCTAGCTCACACATTCATGTCATATCTTATATGCAAACATTAAGATGAACCTCTTACAAGGACTCTTTCATACAGTGCATAGTTGTTTTTCCATTAAATTGTTTTACTAATGTCACATTTTTTTCATGTTTGAAGCTTCACAAAGAAAACCTACACAAGATAACTTCCAATTGTGCCACCTTAACAAACTCAGAAAATAGCGGAACATGTTTTTGGGAGTTTCAATACAGTGAGTCAATGAATCCCTCGACATTTGAATGCAGTAAAAGATTAGAATGCGTTAATTGAACTGAACTACTTTAAGTAGTGCTATTAGACGGTGAGGACATGACAAACAGAATATCCGTGACAGAAGACATGGCGCTCAGAGCTGCTTTCGCAACATCCTGTGGTTTGACCATTGCTCGTACCTAAAATGTGCAATGACGTAAGCCATAAAGCATGAGAAAAATTAGCGCCTGCAAAAGTATATAACTATAGTGAAGGTAAAATTATCGTGATTTGTAAGGTAAGCACCTTCTCAAGATATTCATTCAATTTCTTAATACGGCCCATATAATCTAAATCCTCAACACACAAGCTCAAAACCCGAGAATCAGCTCCTGGACAGTCAAATTGAAGGGGTCCTGGCGTTTTCTCTCAGCAGCCTGCACCGTGAAATTCTAAACAAGAGATTAGTATTTACAGCATATGTTGAAGATACAATAATAGTAGATAACTAGAGATAAAGTTTAAAAGAGAAATATTTCCATGTGCGGATACGTAATGCAAATATACCTGTTTTCTAATTAAGGGTGGTAAAAACTCAAATAAGGCAGATGCCCACGGTAACAGTTGTAATTTTTACAAACAACAGGGTCAATTTATACAAATATCTGTTAGAGCCCGTATTATTATTATCGGGCTCAAGCCCGTCTCTAGAATAATCCTTGTAATCTATATAAGGACCAGATTATGAAACAATACAGACATCGATTCATTCAATTTAACAATATCTTCTAAAGTCATAACCCTAGAATACGCCTCTATCTTCACAAGCCTAAACTCACAAATCTCTCATGGAGTCCGAATGTTTATCAAATAGCACACAATCAATTAGAAGCGGAAAAGAACATGCCAATCCACAGTAAGCTTAATTCATCTTTTTCTATTTGGTTAAAACCGCTTGAATCAACTAGATTTGATTAGTAATAAGCAGCAGCATGTTTATAATTAATCATCCCTTTTTTACATTTTATTTTTGGTTTCTATTATACTTTGTCGATTATTAGACTTTGGATTCAATTCAAAACCCTAAGTTGCTTTTTTGTGTGCTTCAGGT
>BQNB010054031.1:0-22884 GCA_026074375.1 Tanacetum coccineum | reverse complement strand
CCACTATCGCTATAATGGAGGAATATTATGAGAAGATTAATAGACCGATTAATTCTCATAATTCGATTGACTAGAGTGAGTTTTTATCTCTATATATGAGATACAAATCTGCATGGAAAAGATATATAGAAACTTAAACACTTAGAAGTAAATGGGCTCTTAGATTTGTGCCTAAATTAAGAACAAACATTTGGTCTTTTCGCAAAGAGATATTCGTGATCCTCAGACATTAGGGTTGAATAGTTTTTTTTGGAAAGTGATTACACGATTCCATTTAATATTCGTTACATTGATTATCTTCACCCAACTCGAAATACACAAAATAACCAACATGGATTGGCGTGGATAGAAGCAAAAGGCAATTAAAAGGTGGTGGCTAGTAGTGTTTTTACGATGGTTTTTAAGTGCTTGGATTACTTTGCAGAAAAGTGTTGTACAATGTGATAATATTATTGTACATTTAAGTTAGAGGGTGTTTTAATAATAGCATAAATTCTATTTGTTGAATTTATGTATTTATGCATCAAGTATTTGTAAACATAGCTACACAACTTGTAATGCTTAAAAAATATTTTTGAAAATTAAAAAAATTAGGAAGGAAGTGTCAAAGTGTTTTATAGTAGGTTGTAAAGATATCCAAACGACATAATATGTAAACAGAGCTAACAAAAAAGTATGATATCATTTTCTTACGGTATAAAGTCGTTTTAAATACAACATCTCTTTCGTAAGTGACATTACATGAAAGAACCTTTCATGTTTCATTTTATTTCTTAAGAAAATGATTCTGATTGTGTGCGATATGTTTTGACTTTTTTTTCTTCCAAAAGAAGTTCATTTGATATGATTCTGAATTTCTAACTGTTATCTAAATAATTTGCTCTTTAGATGCAAACTCCTTAGGGTCAACCGCCTTAGCTATATACCCTACAATTGTGGAAGGCTAGTGATTTACTTTATGGGTCTTTTAGTGGCGGTCACTATAGGTGGCTAGAGGGAGGTTTCCATCAAAAACATTGCAAAAACGTGAAGGGCTAGTGAATTGCCCGTCTTGTGGGGGAGGTTCGCAGAGTCCCAAGTTTACCTGTTATAAGATTAGTTATTGGATTATGTCATCAAAGTTTCAGTACTTATAGATGGTTTTGGGGTCTTTCAAGAAATAAAATGAAACATGAAAACGAGTTTCGCTGGTCTCTTTCATGCAGTGTCACTTACGAAAGAAGCGTTGGATCAAGAACACAAATATGATAATTTTGATTAAATCAAACTCATAGATTTATCGCTACTCCGATGTGAAGAACCCCAAACTACAAGAAACTAATGACAATAATTAACTAATCCGTATATATTTATTTGTATATATTCTCTGTATGTTCTTGTCTCCTTGTTTGGAGTCACACAATTGCTTTCTACAAGTCGGCAGAAACCGCACTTTTACTATATTTAATTGTTGGAATGATTAAGGCCAAATGAGATGAGATATCAGACGGCAACTAGTAACTAATATTTTATTAGCAGCAAGTAGGATCCTGAATATTATTTTAAGTGCTAACATCAATCTAATTAGCAGTTTATATTATGGTTTCTTTTAGTAAATGAGACATACTAAGGGAATATATTGCTGAATGACTATCTGATCTGCGGATTTTGGCCAGATTTCTTGTAATGCATGGGAGAGTAATGGAATATCATCAAAAATCAAAATTATGCTCAAAATATTGAAATATTATGATACACTGTCGGGATGGACGTGTTATATTTTGGGATTTTATCATGTAAATAAAGTGTACTTCCGATTAGCATATAGTGATTTAATGCTATAATTATTCTAGTTAAGGTTATAGTAACACTTTGAAAACCCGCATTAACAAATCCTTCATGCCTAAGATATATACACACCCCGTGCGGTCAGCCTACACATTAATCCTTATGTTCTTTGATTGCGCAACTGTTTGTTAACTATACAAGACTATTTATCATGTTTGCATAGAGTATAAATAAAAGGTTATGTTGGGTTTTATGACCTAATTAACAATTAATTAACGAATTTTGTCGACCCAAAAGTCTATTAAATTATAATGCAACTAACATAGGGTCGACATTGTCGACACAAAGTACGAATTTAGGGTGGTGGTCGACAATTGTCGACCCTAACCTGAACCTGCATTAAAAAAAAAATATTAGCGCGCAAGTTTGTCCAGATTTTTTCCGGAAAATTTTTCCGGAAAAAAATCTACGTTTCATCAAATCCAGACATTCGCCAAATTCCACCGTTCCGTTACAATAACAAATCATTTAACTGTTACATTACCACAAATCCACCGATACGAAAAATTTACTATTCAAGAATTCCATGATACGATAACAAGTCTAAAAGTTTCACAAGTGTTACCAAATTCACGATACAAACATAAATACAGTCTAAAAGTAAAAAGTCTAACAAATCATGATTACAAAACATGCAAACCATAAATCGCCTAATACAGACTCCTCAGAATTCATCCTGCACCTCCTCATTATCCCTTCCTCGTACTCAGAGTAGTCACCATCCCGATTGTTGCTCGTCCCTCCTCCACGTCATTGTCTTTCACGCCTTGTCTCCGAGCCAATTCGTCAACGATCCGCGTAGCGTTATTATGGGGATTTGTAGGAATCCCTAGATCATCTCCATGGATGAAATCACAAGGATCAATGGCAAAGAAAGATTAAACATTAAAAGATTTTGATTAAAAAAAATGAAACAAGTGTTGCTACAAACCCTAAACAATGAAAATAATATGAAGTAGCTAACCTAATTTTGAGGACCCCTAAACTAAGGGTGTATTTATATAACTAGGATTTGGCCTTTGAGGGCTTTCTTTGGGGCTTTTTACATCTGGCCCGTTATTACATAATAAAATTAAATTAAACATTGTCTTTCGAGCTAGACTTTTGTCTTGCATCTTCGAGTGACGAAGCTTCTTTGTTGGGGTCAATGTATGTGATTCCTAACTATCTCCCACTAGATGAGAGGTCATGATGAAAGTTAGCTCACTCGTGCTTTTGTCTCTTTTGACTCGTTGTTTGTTAGGGTACCTTCACTTGATTGTGCTTTGGTAATTCATCTTTTATCCTTGATCATTATCGTTAGAACTTGATCTTGTGATTGATTGATCTTGATCTTTGACTTGTTTACAGCTTTAGTTTCTGAATTACTTTGTGATCTTCTTTTTTTAGCTTTGACTTTGCTAACGCTTGATCTTTAGTCACACATGATCCTTATTCTGTTGGAATCTTGAAAGCTTTGTTAAGAGTTTTTATTCCCGTATTTGCAATTTCTGCATTTGAAGATAGACATGATTTTCAGAGGTTATGCGAAGCTTTTGAAAAGTAAGCTTTTCTTAATTACTTTCAGATACTGTGGTATGGGATATGAGCACATGTCTTGTAATCGGTTACTTTGAGTCGTTCATTCGCCATGATAGAACAATTTAGTCACCAACCAAAAATTTTTTTGTTTATGGCAAATCCACTTAATGTGTTCTAGAAAAAAACATTTTGTGAAATCACAAAAGGTTTTATATTTGAAGGGGACGAGTATAGACGATACTCAATCTGCTCGGTTACCATTAACCTTTGATTCGTGAGGATCAATTGATTACAGTATAATTACTTGCACCTGTGATCAGATAGATTCATTCAAGAACCTTCTTGACTGGTTTTCCGGCACGTGGACAAGATAGTTTCTCTAATACCTAAGTATCAGATTCCCTTAATGTTCGCCGTTCTTTCTCTAGACCAGATGGTCCCGAAGACTCAACACTCTATAAGTATTTCTTACTAAATAGAATTGGTAAAGTGGTGAGGTCAGTACAGTTTATATCTGCTGACTTATACCGTATAATTCCTTTTCAGCGTTTTTACTTCTTAATACAATTATATATCAGTTAGAAGCCTGGCGCAAAAATGATTTGAAAAACATTCGATGTGCTTATAAAAATTTGTTTGGGGCAAAAACGGAAAGTTTAATCAGAATGCTCTGGTGATGTTTTGAAATATAATCCCGAAGCTAATGAAGTGCATTGGGAAATCCTAACTTTGTACGTAGTAAGTACTTGTAAGGAATCCACTTCACTTGTGGGCGCAGTCGAAAGGACCAGGCATGAGCATTCATCCGAAATACCCTGGTGGTACAAAATCTATTCTTTCCTCAGCATTCAATAACGATAAATTTCAGAACATGGAACTAAAGATTCTTGGTCAGTTATCAAGATAGTGTGTTGTTATAAACACAAACTTTTGTATCTTGACATTTTTTGATATTTTTTGATATTTTAACACTATGCTCCCCATACACCTTGTGCGTCGATAATCGTCAAGATGTTTAGCACATGCATTGGATAGGACTTTCGCATTTTAGAATCTATTCGATCATTAATTATCGTTTTACATGTTTTAAGTCACATTTTCTCCCCGATCAAAAAGTATCAAAAATTGTGAAAAGTTTTGATCTAGAATGACTTTAAAATGTATCAATCTCCCCCTAAAAGTATGAGGTGAGGTGAAAAAGCACTATAATAATCAATGTGAGTAATTGAAACATATGGACCCTTCTAGTATTTCCCAGGACAGGAATGTTATGCAATCTGTCTTGAACTTTGTAAGCAGGTGTATGTTTGATCTTTCTCCAATAGAATCAGCAAAAAAAACTAGGTGTGACCATGTGACCTGCAACGTTAGTAGTATTGATTCTCCCCATCAAAATATGACCCGTTGTTCTATTCTAAAGAGCTTTAGTCACAGTCTTGATTTGGTCTCCCGTAACATGTTGATAAAACAAATTGTTTATGAAAAATGGTTCAGGGCATTAGACAACTTCGTGTCTGTAGAAGAAGAAATAATGCACTGAATCGTATTACATTAAATCTCTGGTTAAGACCGGGTTACAGTCTGAAATAACTGCAAGCCATTAAAAATTTTTTTTTTTTTAACATTATACAATTGTTTGAAAAACACCTTGGTTACTCGGGACAGATCATATGTAGTTCCTTCAGAGTCTCTGAGTGGACATTTGTTTAACTCCAAGCAGTGGGAAGTGGGAAAGTAGTGTGGCGAAGCGCTCTCTCGGTATTGCCTTAGTAAATATGTCAGACAGTTGGTATTTTGTCTCTACGATATTAACTCAACAACTTTCCCTTTCAACCTCTCTTGGATGAAGTGGATGACGGATATCAATGTGCTTGGGAGCGCGAGTGTTGAACACTATTACAGCATTAGGGCATAGCACTTCTGTTGTCACAATACATAAATTTTGTTGAACGCAAATCCATAGTCTCGCAGTTGAGAGCGCATTCCAGAGGATTTGAAGCACAGCATCTGATAGCGGCGGATGGATTCAGCCTCTGTAGTGGAGATGGCAGTACCTTTTCTGCTTTTTTTGGATGACCAGCATAACAAGCGGATGTTTGTCCAAGAAATTGAGCTGAACAGAAGTAACTTCTCCGGTGTGTCATGAATCCTGCATTGTCAGCATCTGCAAAAAGCTTTTAGTTCCAAAGACGGTGTCACTACGGATACCACGACCATGTGAATGGTTCCTTTTAGGTATCGAAAGATCCGCTTTTATAGCAGTATGGTGCCATTTCAGTTTGGCTTAGCCTGGTATCGTGGCACACATTACAATCAGCAAATACTTTGTCAGATTAGATACACTAAGATGAACATAAGGCGAGCCAAACATACCACGAAATCGTATTGGATCTATTGCTTTTCCTCCCTTATCTTCATCAAGGTTTGGGGACGCTCCGACCATTGGAGTGGTCAATGGGTGTGCATGATGTCAAAATCCAAAACTTTTTCAGATTTCCTGAAGCCTATTTGGATTGGTTGATAAAGATTTTTGCTTCTGGGGATTTTGAGAAACCTGACGAATCCTAAAAAGAATGAACATTTGTCCATCATCGACATCTTGAAAGTTGAGTTCATTTCAAATGCAAATTAATTGCAAGGCTTTGGGGTTGGTTAGAGGCAAAGATATATACATCTACATATATTTGTACAGTAGATTATGTTTGCTGTTTTCTCGTGAAGAGGTGTTAGGATCGGACCCACGCCTTTTGTAAATCCTGACTTGATTAGAAACGCTGATAGCTTGTCATACCACGCACGTGGAGCTTGTTTGAGTCCATAGAGAGCTTTCTTGAGTCGGTACACATGCGATGGATGATCCGGATCTACAAATCCTTCTGGTTGACTAACATAGAAAACTTCATTCAGTTCGCTGTTGTGGGAAGGCGGTTTTCAGTCCATCTGGGAAGATGACCATGGTTCATACTCGCTTGCGTGAGCATATGAAGAGTCTGATCGCTTCTAATCTAGCAACTGGATCAAATTGATTTTCAAAGTCAATACCTGCTTCCTGACGATAACCTTCGCCATCTAAAAAAAAAACCGAGCTTTGTTCTTCAGACGTCTCCATATTCATCCAACTTAATTTTGAAATTCCTTTTGATCGGATGGATAAGACATTAATTATCTTGTGCAAAGGTACAAGTATCCAACATCTAGACGTTTTCAAAACTCAATGAATTTCTTCTTGCATAGCCTTATCCAGGCACGAGTGCTCTACAGGGCTTGCTGTAAGTCTTTGGTTCAACATGAGTTAAGAATTCATTGAGAATGAAGAAAAACACCACATTGCGTTCGGTTTTAGCTGTTTTCTGGTTTTAGTGACAGGTCGATCTTTATCCCCAATAATGTTTTCAAGCGGATGTGCTTGAGTCCACTTTTGCACATGAGGTAATTGGTTGTTGGGAGTAACATCGATATTGACAGAGTTGGATAAAGATGCTTCTGAACCGGTTTCAGGAGCATTATAGGTATCAAACACATTACTGTCAACATGTGCGTACAGTGTTTATCATCAGGAATCACTAGTGTCTGGTAGAGGTATTTGATGATGGCAAGTGGCTTCAGTAACTGCAAGGTGCGCCCTTCTGAGATAACTGTTGTGCGAAGGTGAACCTATGGGGCATTCTTAGGGTTTGCCGGGCGGCAGCAGGAACATAAAGGAGTTATGGAACCAGCCGAGACGGGAGGTATCGGTGAACAACTCATGCATCATAAACCGATTGAAAAACATAATCGTCTACCTGTTTCTTTGTAAGGAGGGTCACTAGTGTGGTTCTGGGTTCTTTTACTAGTGCGACGGCTGCGTTAATGCTGTTAAAGCTATGGTTACAGTTCGAGTTCGGTACGGTTTGGACAGAAGTCATATGTTGAGGTTGCTGAGGCCTGAAACAGGGTTGAACAGAGTCAATCCTTCAGTTAAGTACATCGAAGGCAAATATGAAGGTTTCCTGAATCTTGCGCGTTCGTTTGTTGTAGAATTCGGTAAACCACCTTCTTGGTGGTATGCATTAGCAACAAATCTATTACCTATATCTGCTTTTGCTTGAGTTTACCAACGTCAGTAGTCATTGGTAAGGATAGCACAGAGATCCAACACTCGGATGTATTGTAGATTAGGTTTCTTTCTTTTCAGCAGAGTTCATAATAGGGTCTTTCGTTGAAGCATGTGTACAAGAGAGCGATTTTAAGAGTATACACGCAGTGGCTACAGCTTCAGCCCATAGGAACAGTGGGGCTTTCGCAAGATGAGAATAGTACGACAGCTTCCATAACGAGTTTTGGTTCTGTCTTTCGGACAACGCCGTTTCTGTTGTGGAGACGAGGGTACGGCTCGTTTTCATGAGAAATACCAATCTCTCTCAAAACCATCCGTCGAGTGTCTTATTACAATCTGCCGTTCCATGATTCTGTTCTGAAGAATCGCGAACAGTAGCATTAAGGGCTCGTTGGAGTCTTCACAATAAAACTACTCAATCACTTGAGGGAGTTTCATCCGTGTTCGAAGAATTCTTACCAATTCCAAAAAATCTGGTTGTGCTTGTAATCATCCACTATCACCAAAACATACTTCTTTCCGTTGATACTTTCTGTTCTCATTGGTCCGCAGAGGTCCATATGTAGTGTATGGAGAACTTCAGTATTGGTGTTTGCCGTCTTTAGTGGATGTGATGCTTTCTTGCTTTTACCTAGCTGACAAGATGGACACAAATGGTCTTTGTCATATTTCAGCATGGGTAATCCTCTGACTAGATTTTTCCGAGCCAATTCGTTCAATGTCCCGAAATTCAGATGATTCAACCGACGATGCCATAACCATGACTTCGTGGAAGAGGCTTTTGTAAGCAAGCAAACTGGTGAAGCTGACATCATATCATTCAGTGAGATGGAGTACAGGTTGGTTGTCCGTGAACCTTTGAGGAGATCCACCATATCGTAGTTGCGGATGTGACACGAATGCTGTCGGAAAGCAACTTCTAAACCTCCATCACAAAACTGACCTACTGAGAATAGGTTGTGCTTGAGTCCTTCAACATAATAGACTCGAGAGATGATAGTGTCACCCAGTTTATAATCACCATAGCCAACGATAGCAGCATATTCATCGTTGCCAAATCTCACTGTTACCAATGTACTTTTTCTTTTCATAAGTTGATATGGACGTGCAAGAATCACCGGTCTTATGTCTTGAACATCCAGATTTCAAGATACCATCAGACAATCTTGTACTATCATGCGGAAACCACAATCATTTACGGTGATAGGATGCCCTGAAGGGTTCCGGTTAGTTAACAATCAAAAATACCAGAGATCCCTTTGGAACCTGCCTTTCGGTCACTAAGTTTATGGTCAGTAAACCTAGAGACCATAGTTATTTTGGGGCTAGAACTAGCACTCGGGGGTAGTTCTATTGGCATTATAAATAGATTCTATGATCCTAGTTAAAGGTTACTTCTAAAACAATGAGAAATGCCTGCCAGTGGGCCTTCATACTGAGGCTTCGCTTATTAACAACAGGTTTGCTAATCGGTTTCCTAGACTCGTCTAATGGTTTCCATTCTTCCTGGCGTTGGCGTTTAAAAACGCTTAGTTTGGTGGGGTTTAACTTTCACAGATCACAGAATCATCACACATAACCAAACAATCATTATGATTAGCAAAAACCAAAGATTTGTTACATGCACCACAAACATTGTTCAAATTTGAAACAGAAACAGAATGTTTAACAAGCAAATTAGAATCAACACGATTCTGTTTATTCAAAGTCCTATGGGGTGCTTCTACTCTCCTCGCATTCGCACTCTTAGCCGGCAAAGAACTATGATTCCGAGGGGCTCTCTTAGGCACAGTTTTGCTAGCTCCAGAAGTGGGTTTTACTCCTGTAGACATAGGCACACACACGTTAGTTTGCTTATTAGGATGCACTACTGGTTTTTGAGTTGGTTTGAGTGAAGGTCTGGGGGGTTCACTAAAAGTTACTTGCTTCTTCTTAGGTAACGGGGTTGTTTTGACCCAGTTAGCACGTTTGGGTGGTGGAATATACTTAGAACCTAAGTTGTACATTCCAGGAGCAAGCACTTTGGGTGTCTCAGAGGTTGAAGGTCCACTACTTGTTTTACTAGTCACTTGGGCCTGCAGCTTTGTATGTTGTGTAGTTAAGGCATTAAGCTTTTCAGTGTACGCAGTACGTGAGTGAGTATTCGCCTTTGACAGTTCATCATACCGTCTTTGCAGACTCACGTTTTCTACCTTAAGGCCATCTAGCTGAATCCTAAGGGAGGTAATCGTATCTTTCAACTGAATTCTGTCAGTTTCTAATGCCTGTTGGTCACAACTACCTTCAGTGGAACCTACATTCAACACCTTCATGATGTTGATCTGAGCATCTAAATTCCTGATAGTGTCATCTTTCCCTTGAAGCTGTTTTCTTAACTTGTTAATTTCAAAAATTGCATTGGAGGCACTAGAAGTGTCTATGCACTGTTTATAGTTTTGAAATTTAAGTTGTAAATCAATATGGGTCTTTTGTAAATGAGAGTTACGTTTCTCAGATTCAATGACCATCTTTTGTTGTTTTAAAACTTCAGCTTCAAGTTCAAGAACTTTAGTGTGTTCCCTATCGCATGCAGATCTAAGATCTTCGCAAAGGCAATTCGAACTAGGGGGCACAACAATATCGGAAGTAAGCACAATAGAGCAGATATCTTTTTCTAAACATTCAGCAATTAAGCAGTCATTTTTGATTAAAAGATTTTTCTTCTCTATGGTCAGGTTCTTGTTATCAAGAACACATCGTTCATACTCCGCATCCAAGTCATCAAAAATCTGTTCATATTCTTTTACTTCTTTGAAAATTGTTTCATTAGCAGATTCTATGTGTTTTTTGAAATGGTCATAAAATGGTACCAGTTGTTGTTCAACAAACTGTTTGGCATAATCAAAACACCATTCGGAAACATAGAGTGGTTTTTGTGTTGTTCGTTCATTTATGATACCTTCAAATTGATGAAAAACAGCATTAACCTTTTGAAGATGAAACAGAACTTGACTTGGAGGTGGACGATTATGAACAAAAGGAGTAACAGGTGTGGCAGGGTTACTAGCATTACTAGCAATTTCATTGGCGGAAAGCCAATACGCCTGTTCTTGGGACAGTTCCTTCTGAGGAACAAACATCATGGCATTAAGCTTGTCATAGAAACCGTTTGCGGGTCTAACATGTCCTGGTTTTTCACTCATCTTTTTCATGCTAACCACTTGGTGTACCAAGACATCTTCACTATCCCATATGCGAACAGGATGGTGAGCGGGATGCAAAAGGGTATCAGCATCGTACAAGACAGGTTGAGCTCGCTTGGCTATATAACCAAGACCTGGGTTACGGGTACCTAGGAGGTCCTTGTGCAAGTCAGCGGTTGCGGCTTTAGGTTTCTTAGAAAGCATAGGAATAGTTTGTGTTGGCATGTTAAATCTTTGCAACATATCTCTTGCAACTTTGTTAGCATTCTTTAAACAAACTATTTCATCTAGATAACTATCTGCTAGATCCTTTTTCTCAGATAAAATCTTTTCCTTTTCAGATTGTAAAAATGCAATTGATTTTTCTTTTCCTGAAAGAGTGGATTTAAGCAAATCGTTTTCTTGCACAAGTTCAGCGTTACGCTTATTACGCTGAATCACTAGGGCTTGTTCCTGTCTAACTTTGTTTTCAAGATCAAGTTTGACCTTGTGGGTATCTAGACGACATATTTCTTGCTTGCATTGAAGAAGCTCATTTTTTAAGGTCTCGATTTCCAAACATTTTTCTTGGTTAACCTTAGCATGTCCGTCTAGTTGGGTTTGCAAGTCAGTTAAGATGGCAATCATAGAAACTTTATCAGATGTGTCAGCAGATACCTCAGTTGGAACATTTTGGGCTTCGGTGTCAAGAAGATACTGATGATACGGGATCGTATTGTCATCAATCTCAGTCTCAGCATCGGAGTCTAAATGTTCTTCCTGGTGCATCTCCTGACTCAACTGATAATCCACATTATCAAAGATTTGATTGTCATTGGAGTGTACCTCATTGACTGGATTGTTGGTTGCACTAGTGGATGACAAGTTGGCCATGAAAGCGACAGCAGCATTGGGGCCTTCATCCACGTCTGAGTCATATGCATCCTCATGATTGGCTTGAAACATGTTTGTTGTAGTCAGTGCCTGAGGTTGATCATAAGGTGCGGTGCATTCCACATCAGCGAGGAATGCTTCAGCTTCAGCATCTAACACATCTCCTTTCTCTTTAGCTTCCATCAGTAAAGCTTTATCTTTGAAGTACTGAGAGTCCATCTTTCTCTTGGGTTCTTTACACTGCCTAGCAACATGTCCTTCTCCTCTGCAGTTGTAACATATCACCTTCTTGCCTCGAGCACCTGTATTACCAACATTACCTGGAGCCTTCCTCTGAACTGGTTCAGTAACAATGTGACCATCATGCACCGTAGCATGAGTCCTTGAGTTGGAGGAAGTCCGGAGCTGGTTGTTGGTGGGTGGAAACTGCTTTTGGAAACCACTTAAGAGATTAGCAATCTGAGTCATAGTGGCCATCAAAGCGTCATTCGAAGACTGAGCAGTAGGTTAGACTAGAAGTTGAGGATGATGAAAGAACAGGTGCAGATGTGGTGTGAGCTACATAGGCAGTGATGGATCATACAATACTGTAGACTGCTCATGTTTCTTGAGAGACTTTTTTGCATGAGGCTTCGTTAAGCTTTGAGATGGAGTATAGATTGAACATAAGGTGTGGTTCTCAGTATATCCATGTTCTGCTTGACATTAGTCACATACTTACCCATATAAGCCGGAAGATTGTCTGACATACTTGGTGTATCATCTGATGAGTAGGGATTTCAAAGCTGAGTAATTGCATGTCATTCAACAATGCTTGTGGAAACGCACAAAGTAGTCATGAATGGACTCGTTTCCATTGCACGAAAGCGTTGGACTCATCAAACAGATCTTCTTCTTGGTTGAAGAGTCCTACCTGATCCTTGCTTATGCATTTCAACATTATCCCAAATCTCCTTTTGCAGTGCTTGTCTGATTGAGTATGTTGAAGTTGTGTCTGGGAGACTTGACTGAGGATGGACGCGCGCATCGCACCCGGCGTCCGCGCTCTCTCAGCCATTTCGAGCTTATTTTCTTCGTCTATGACTCAGAGTCAAGATTCTTCCTTAGGTGCGGGCATATCAGTAGAATTAGCAGGTGGAGGATCAGTTTACCCATTGGTGAGGTTTGTAGGTCCATTCTGGTTGGATCCATATCATGCTTGCCATTGGGTTTGCCTCGAATGTACCTGTGTTATACGAATCTTCCATGATTCGTAATCTTTTCATACCAACAATGGTGGGGGGGACGGGTGGTATCGGTCCTGCGGCATTGGTTTCTTTCATTGGAGGCCATTGAATAAGTTTGTTTAGTAATGATCTGATCGTAATCGTAAGTGTTGTTGATTGTATGACTTGCCTTTGTTGATGGTTTGTGAATTTTCGGGTAATTTTTAAACAGTAAAAGCAGTTTGGAGGGTTCTAACTGATCGATTGGCAAAAAAAATGTCTGGGCTCTCGCTCAAGAGGTAGAGTTCTGACACGTTGGGCCGTTTTCGAGTTGGTATAAAAAGTACGATCATCCGACACAAATTTTTTTTGTTTTTTTGCTTGTTCGATTCGATCGCTGTTCGATCGTCTAGTTCGTTCGTCTAAGTTCTCCTCTCGTTCGATACGTCCTTAGAACTCACTCAGTTCGGGATTCGTTATATTCGTTCGATCCTCCTGAGAACTCACTCGTTCCGCTGTCTTGATTTCCACTCGTTTCGTTCGTCTTGTTTTCCACTCGTTCGAACCCCTCGTTCGATCCCTTCGTTCGATCACTTCGTTCGAACCCCTCGTTCGATCGTCTTGTTCGAACGTTTAGTTCGATAGGCTTTGTTTTCCACTCGTTCGATCGACAATAATTCCACTCGTTCGAACCTTGCTAGATTTCCCCTCGTTCGATCGAAACGTCTTGAACTCGTTCGATCCTTGCAATATTCCACTCGTTCGATCAATCTTTAAAGTCGCTCGTTCGATCGAAACGACTAAAACTCGTTCGATCCCTACGTTTTTTGTAATACTTTTCGAACCAAAACAACAAGAACAAAGGAAAAACACGAGATCGTTGATTGCTAACAAGATGGTTTGATTGATATTAGATTAAACATAAACCATCTTTGAATCAATAATCAAAACAAACAAATAATCATAAACAAAAAAAACCTCTTTTTTTTCGAAATCAATAGAACAAAAATACAAACCAAATCAATACATCAATCTTGTAGGCTCTTGATACCAATTGTAGGATCCCTAGATCATTCCATGTATGAAGCACAAGATCAATGACACCAAAGATTAAACATTAAGAACTTTTTTGCAAAGAAAACAATGAGGAGGCTACAAACCCTTAAGATGGAAAAATATAATGAAGTAGCTACTTAATTTTGACTAAACTAGGGTCTATTTATATGATAATAAGGATTTGCCTTGGAGGGCTTTCTTTTTGGGCTTTTTACATCTTGGCCCTTAATATTACATAATAAACATTTATAACTAACATAGTCTTTCAGCTAGACTTTTTGTCTTTTAACTTCGTAGTGACCGAAGCTTCTTTGTTTGGGTCCATTTATGTGAACTAAACACACCTATATCGGCTAGGGTAGCAATTATCAAACTCCGAGAAAATCACATGGGCCTCGTCTCCGAAATCGCACCCGCGGGGTCACCTAGCTTCTCCGGAAGCTTTTTGAGGACAAATGCACTACAATTTTCATTCAAAGGTGTCTTGGTTAACTCGATTAACTTGTCTTTGTTATTAAGCATCTTTTTGAACATCGGAGAAAACTTTGGCATATGAATGAGAGCATCCGCGAAACTTAGCTCAAAGTGAAGATTACAGAAAATTTCCATAAACTTTGAAGCTAGGATATCATCCTTTTCACGGATTTTCTCTTTTGCAAGTCTTGAAGGGTAAGGCAAACTAGTCTTGGTCTTTTGAGTAAAAGAAGGCTCTTTGATTGGTTCTTTGTCTTTGTTTTGATCTTGGACCAAAGGAGGTTGGATGTCTTCGGTGCTAGGTAGTTCCGTATCCTTTATCACCTCGGGTTCCTTTTCCACCACCGGCGGTGGAATTGGAGGTCCGTTATATGAGGTACCACTTCGTATGGTAATGGCCTTGGATTTGTTCCTAGGGTTTGGAATGGTATTGCTTGGTAATGAACTTGAACTTGAAGCTTGATTGGTGTGATAGTTTTGCATGAAACTTAGCATCATCTTTTGAAAATCATCTTGCTTCTTTTGAGAATCATTGTAAACTCTTTGAAAATCATTTTGGTTCCTTTAAAATTTATCCAACTTCATTTGCAAGTTATTCATGTTCGCATCATTAGCCTTAGCATAACTTTCAAAATCCGTTTTAGACACACCTTAAATTTGTGAAAAGGGAGGTAAAGCTTGATTATCCAAAAGGTTGATTTGTTGGTGGATTGGTTTGGTGGGGCTTGAATAAACGGCTCCGTGATTGTTTTACGGTTAGTTGAATTGCCTCCACGGTTTTGACTGAATTGAAATTGTTTCCTTGAATCGGCTTTGGTTTCACTTGGTTGTTTTGAAATTGGTTGATTAAACCGGGGGGTTCATTAATTTTCAAATTAGGAGGGGATTCTTTTGAACAATCAGCCGGCACACTCCTTGGCAATTGATGAATGTTATCATGAAAAACGGGAAAATCATTCCTTGTTAACAGACTAATGTTGTTGAATTCTGTTCTTGAACCACATGTAACACACACTTCCTTCGTTGCTTTGACGGTAGCAGGTGGGCCGTAACATTCTTTTCCACATAATCATCTTTTCTATCGGCTCATTCGAATATCCATTTTGTCTTCAAGGAGAAGCGGCGAAGTTGTGAAATTCAAAAGAATTAAGTAGGTGTAGAAGTGGAAAAGAGGAGCATTCGTACTCGCATCTTTGGTTCAATTGCACGACTTCTTGAATATCGAACCTTAGATTTACTCTCAATAATGGCTAAACCATCACGAGGTACCTTATCTAGAAAATTTCCACCCGCGGCGGAATCTAAAGCATCTTGATCATTGGTATTCAAGGAATTGTAGAACGTATCAAGTTGATGTAATTCCGAGAAACCATGATGAGGACATTGACGAAGAAGTTCTTTGAAACGTTCCCATGCTTTCGTTTGAGGTTTCATCGTTTCTTGGTTAGAAAGTTGTGATTTTTTATTTCGAATTGGTAGTTGTTTTCGAAGTGGAAAGATTGGTTATGAATTTCGAGACAAGATCATCCCACGTTAGAATCGATCGAGGTGGTTCCTTATCTAGTCAAATCCGGGCTTCTCCTTCGAGAGAGAAAGGAAAAAGCAAAAGCTTAATCGTTGTATTTGGAACTTCGGGATGTCTAAACGTAGAAGTAACCTTGTTGAAAAATCAAAGATGATTATGAGGGTCTTGCTTACCCGTAAATTGATTACTTTGAACAAGATTAATCAAAGTTTGTTTAAGCTCAAAATTGTTTGCATTTATCGGTGGAACAACAATTGCATCTTTGTATCCCTCGATGGGAGCTTGTAGAATTGGAAGCCATGGTTACGATTTCCGGTCCATTGGAATCTCGGGTTCCTCAACAATAACCGTTGTTATTTGTTGTTGTCGACGATTTCGATTACGAGCTTGAGATCGAGTGCGCATGCACTAAAAATAAAGAAATTAAAAAGAAAACAAAAATTACACTAATTTTTTGGATTTTTGAATTTTTTTAGCAATCTATTTTAAATGGATACACGGAAGACAACTTAAAACCAAATAATCAACTTACTTCACGGTAGCTCTTAAAAAAATTCTTCTTAAGGTGAGCCGTTCCTCGTAAGTTACACAAATGGCAAGTTTTTGAATCTTTGGTTCGATTTGGGAACTTTTTAAGTTCACCGGAACTTATTTATGATAATACCTCAATTGAAGGTATTATATGTTGGTGTTCTTTTACCAACTTTGTGTATTTTTTTTTAAAGACAATTTTTTTATATTTTTGATTTTTTTTTATGTTTTTATGATAATTATACTAAAAAGAAAAAGAAAATATTTTTTTTTACTTTTTATATTTTTTAATTTTTTGAATTTTTGGAATATTTAACAAAAATGAAACTTTCGAGGACGAAAGGATCTTCAAACCAAATCAACAAACGTAAACGGCGGAATCTTTAACACAAGTCTCCGACAACGGCGCCAAAAACTTGATGTTTAAGTTTATATACTAATAAAATATACAATATAATACCACAAGAGCAATTAAGAAAATTCCCTAAGGAAAATTCACTCTTAAAAGATATATATATAATATATAATACGTATATTTAACCTGGAAGAATGATCACCCGGGTCGTTTCCCCAACGACTTGTGAAATTGAAACCACGTTATAGCTCGGATTATGATTTGAATGAGAGAAAAGATATTTTTGAGTATCTATAACTACTAAATAAAAGAAACAATTAAATTTAACAATTAAAAGCAATTAAACACTTAAACAATTAACGAAGCAATTTTTTAAAGCGACATTATACGCTAATACACTAAAATTAGGGCTCTAAAAATGTAAACTAAATTGTCTAAACCTAAATTAGGACAAAAGAAATGTTAAGAAAAAGAACAAAAACATTTTTTGATTTTTTTGATTTTTATGCACATAAAAAACTATATTAATATAATTAATCTAAAAAATTTAAGCAATTAAGTCCTAAAAATTAAGAAAAATGATTTTTAAACTTAGAAAAGTCTAAAATAACATAAAAACTCAGAAAACTATTTTTAAAATTAAAATCCTATTTTTAAACTTAAAATTAAAAGCTCAAAAATGAAAATTAAAATCTAAAAGGGGTAAAAATGATTTTTCTTAATGTAAAACTAAAAGTATTTATTCTAATGCTAAAAACTATTTTTTTGTAATTTTAAAAGTTATTTTTGTATTTTTTATGTATTTTCTAAAATTAAAACTTTCGAAAATTCCTAAAAAATAAACTAATTTAAGGAAAAATGTGAAAAATTCAGGAAAAGTATAAAATGCAACAAAGAAGAAGGGAAAAATAAGAAAAGTCTTCCAGCAAACCAAATAAGCTCAAAAAGCCCTAGTATAAGCTACGACTTAATTTATGGGTTTAAGCCCAAAGAAAGGTTAAAGGTTTAATGTGTTCAATAGCTCACGGATGAGCTATTGAAGCACAATGGTAAACACTTTGGAACTAGCAACGAGGTCATGGAGTTTCTAGGCTATGTCAACAACCATTTTTTTTTGTTTTTTTTTGTTTTTTTTCAAAACTAAATACTGAAACTTAAAGAAGACTCATTTTTGAACACTTTTTATAAAAACAACATAAGCTGAAAACTACAAATAAGCTCACAAAAAGCACTTGAAGTAACTGACCATAAAAAGTGGTTTTTTGAACTAACTTTTGCTTATTTTGACTTAAAAGCTTGCACAAACTCCAATATAAGCTCAATTCTAAATCCAAAAGCTGTTCTAGATTCCTTGTGATGTCTACAAGCTAGAAATGAAAAACTACTTAAGCTGAGATAAAAACATTAAGCTACTGAAAAATAGGAGATTAAAAGGCTAAACTCAAGAAGAAACTTAAAAAGCTCAAAATCTATTTAAGCTAAGAGACACATTAAGCTATATTAGACTATGAAATTTTGAAAACTTATTAAACAACTATTAAGCTATTAAACTAATTGATAAAACTAATCTATAAGACTAGAAATTAGATTTAAAAGCATACTTTTTGTGACTTCTGATTTTGGTGATTTGATGTTTTTTATGAATTTTTGACAGCGAATTTACCTTAAGAACTAAGCTAGAAATTGTAATACAAATGCTAATCTATATTAATTATAAGATAACTATAAGCTACTTGATTTTAAGGACTAATGAAAGTATTAATTTCTGGTAAAAATGAGGCAAAAGTCTAGCAGTTGTAACTGAGGTTTGACTGCTCATTACTTAACAAGGGAACAAAACAAACTTGCAGTTGCCCTTAAGGGACACTACTGCACTAGACACTCTTGATGAGTGTAATTAAACACAAAATAAACAAATTCCAAGCCTAGAAAGGCTTGGATTAAAATCTAACAATCTTAGCAAATAGCAATTACCTCCCCTGGTGCAGGAAGGTTCAAAAAGAGCTTAGACCTTTGAAATTTTGAAATCTAATCCTTAAAAACAACTTAACTTTTCATTTTTAACTGAATAAGAACTTTGACCTAAAGCATCTACCAAATTTCTTTGACTATTTGAGGTCAAACTCATCTATACCAAACACTCCTTTACTTTTTGACAGATTTGGTTAAGCTAATCAAGATGAAATCTAATGGACATATATAAGATACCAGATAACAATCAACTTTTAACAAGCTTAATAAACACAAATTAACAACTAAATAAGCTAGAATTAAAGATCTACTACTATGCTAGTTATATTTTTGGATTTTTATGATTTTTAAGACAAATTATAGTAAGCTATTATCTAAGCTACAAATACTAAAAGCAGATTAAAGGACATAATCAATAAGCTAAATGAAACACAAATAAGCTAAATGAAGCAACTTAGATAAGCAGTTTAAGTAACTAATAAGCAAATAAGCACAATTACACTAAGAATTTAAGGACAAAAATTTAAATGAAGACTTACAAGTTGCTTCAGCTAAACAGAAGCTTAAAGGCTCTTAGAGCTTATCAACAGCTCTAGCTTATCCAGATTGGATAAGCTCAGTATAAGTCCATGTGAGCTCTTCCAAAGCTAGCTCTCCTTCATAGTTATTTGTCCACAGTTTTTTAGGTTAAACAATTCTTAATCTGATTTTAAAGCTAAGTAAGAATTAAAACCTTGTTTACAAGCTCCTATCTCAGTTATAGGACTTGAGAGAGCTAATATGAGCTTATCAGAGCTTTTTGAGTAAAAGAGGCTTAAGTATGAGAGCTTATGAATGTAAATAGAGAACTGATGACATAAAAACTAAATTTCATTGATCTTAAAAGCTTTGTTACATTATTGAAATGAAAATTACACTAGATAAAAACTGAAATTAACTAAATATTAAGCTGAAATTACTTAAGCTAAAAAAAACTAGAAAAAGTAAAAGTCCCCTTGTATGTGAAGTTGTGGTGGCTTTGTTAATAGCATATTTGATGCTTCTAGGGCTTGCTTGGCTGCCACACGCTCCTTTTGATCTCAATCGTACAATTACAAATGATTGGGAGTAATTGGATGGCCGTTGGATCATAAATCTATCTCACACGATTGCTCAACGTGCAATCCGTGATTGAGACGGTTTGTACTAGTTATGTGTGTTTCCTCAAGAGTAAAATCACCATCCCTTTGTGCTTTTCTTCTCTTCCATGTGGCCTTCTAGCTATCTTGACCAATAAGAAGCCTTGATATGACAATTTTAACCCTGCCATCTTGTAAACGAGCCTCTGAATTGTCCATTTTGACCTTTGATTGAGACTTGCCCCTTGATTTGACTGCTTGGGTAAAATGGGGAAGACACATGAACAGTAGAAAAGGTTCTTGGCGCCATTTTTTTTCCGTTTTAACTGAAACAGGTTAAAAAGATTTGAACTTTAAGCAATTGTCAACAATAGTCCATCTCTTTGGTTTATTAAAAATGTAGTGTAAATAAACTTTCATTTTTGGCAACTATGGTCCTTGTGGTTTAATAAAAAGGTAGTGAGCTAAGGATTTTGGGCTTTTGTTTTGGGCTTTGGATCCGGGCATGGTTTTCAAGGGTTTTAGGGCCCATTTAGCTTTAGGGATCATTTATGAAACTTTTGAACTTTAAGGGACTGTTTGGGTAACATTGGGTTTTTTGTCTTTTAGTGGTTGACTTTTGTTGACCCATAGTTGACTGAGAGTTGACTTTTCTTGGCTGTTTGACCACTTTTGACTGAAGCTTGACCATTTTCTGGCTTCTTTTGTACTCTTTGCTTCCCGTGTACGTGTTTGCCTATTTTTTGACTATTTGCTGGTAATTTTTGATATATCAACCCTCCCTCGTTACCTGGCACACACAAAACACAAAAACAAGCAAATCTTTGCCATTTTTAGTCCGTTTTGGGTCATTTAGGGTCATTTTTGGTATTAACGGATATGTATATTTTACACTTATCAGTATTCATAGTCAGTGTCTCTCATATAGTTGATTTGGATTTATTCAAGTTAGCTATGTACTATAAAAAAAGGCTAAAAGACATTAGAACCTACCAAGTGGTATCAGGAGCCTCTAGAGGGACTCTAAGTAAAGAGAATCACAAGAACACATAATCATTTCAGGATCTAGAAATGTCTCAACCTGCTAATGATGATATCTTCTCAAATCTTAGTAAGATAAAGCATCATACCATGTCGATGAAATCAAAAATGAATACGCAAACCCATAAGCCAAAACAACAACAACATCAACTCATTCCTACACAACCACTATCTCAATATCAAACTCCCAATTGCTGAAGAAGGAGGCATATGATATAATGGGCTATAGAGATGGAGCATACCTTGAATATATTGATATGATGTTTGGAAGTAATTCAGAATGGAATCAAAGACGCGGAATCTCAATGGAAAAGATGGTGTTGTTAAGAATTACTTCCACCAATATCTTGCTAGCAGAAACTCTGCTGTTGAAAGGAAAGGAGGCTTCGACCATCTTACTTATGGCATTTCCAAGGAAATTGAGAAGATTTTCATGGATGGACGATGCCAAAAAAAAAGATAAAAAGAATTTGGGAAGCCATAAAAGACTAGGTTTAGGTGGTAATGCAATACAAAGAAGATGCAGAAGAAAGATGTTTTAAAACTACAGTTTGAGAGCATTTACTATATTCAAGTTTAGAAGGTTGAATTAGGGTTATAACAAGTTCCAAAACTTCTCTCACAGTTGAAGCACATGGTGCTGACGTACAATTGAGGATGCAAATACAAGGTTCTCAGATCTTTGCCTCCCAGCTTGGTCATATTTGGGCATGACAAGGAGATATCCCAAACACAACCAACAAACCCCCCCCAAAAAACCCAAACACACACACCACACCCAGATGTTGACACTTTGTCCATTGATGACTTTTATAATACCCTTAGAGTTTTTGAGCAAGAACTTCAACAAGTACCTCAGATTCACCTGCATCGTGCTCAATTTACGCGCGCGACGCGCGCGCGACGCTTCACACAGCAAGGGCAGCTAACAAGGTTAAGTCTGGTCATTATGGTGCTATAGTTCTTGTACTGCCCTACTTCTTTCAACAATATTCAAAGAAAGAGAATGTTCCTGTGGTTTTGCTGATGAACGTTATTTATTCACTTTTGCCAACCAATCCTGAAGGAAGATTTGGATTGTTCATGATGATTGAACAGATTAATGCTATAGACATTGAAGGATGGACATAACCTAGCAGATAGCAATGATTATATTCGACATGAGAAGTTCTACAAAAAGACTGAAGGAGAGTCGGATTGATGGAAACAAACTCTTGTTTGGTTTTGACAAAAAGAAGCTTGATGGTTTTTCAAATGTCTACAACACTTTGTCATTTTGCTAGGAGAATGCCCATCCACGGGGTCAAATGATGGGAAATAAGAGGCCTATTTAGGTTCAGTTCGTTTAAACGAATGACTCTTTTTTATCAAGATCAAGGAGCTGGAAAGAAAGAGCAGAATCAGGACTGTTTGTTGACTATAGATGATGGTGTTGTCAATTAGGAAGAACATACAGTAGAGGAAGAAGAGACAAATCATGCACTCATGGCTATCAGCTCAAAATAATGAAGGTTATCAATATGTTCTAAACTTGCATTTATTCATTTTTATTAAGCTTAAAACACTATGTGATGATCAAATGAATCAGTTAGGTGAACAAGAAGCAAAAAATACTTGCTTATACACTAGTTGTTAAGAAATTAGAAGTTCAAGTTATTACTTTTCAAAAGCAGCAATTATCTCTAAATGAACATCTTACATTTCAAGCAAATGAAATATATGCAGAAGATGAAAAGCTTAAAAAAATATAGGAGAATAGGAATGAAAGCTGTAAAAGAAAAGGAACAATTGCATAAAACAGTAGATTCATGGAAAAATTCTTCTAAAAACCTGTGGAAATTAGTTGATTCAGGTATGGCTTCAAATAGTAAAGTTGGCTTAGGATATGAAATACAATCAAACAATGAGGTTTTAAGCTTTGAGGAAGAAATGAATCGTACTGTGTTTAAGTGTACAGAAGAAGATTTTCTTAACAAACCTTTATTCAGTAGATTTTCAAAGACTGATAATGTAACACCCCCAAATTGGTTCGCAGTGGAATAAGGGTCCGGGGCGTGTTACTTCTCAGATCAATAACACAAGATGTATATAGAACGACCAAAAAGTCAT
>BQNB010054030.1:13192-39721 GCA_026074375.1 Tanacetum coccineum | reverse complement strand
ATACAAAGAATACCACCAGAATTCCCTAATGAGTCATTGGCAACAAAATCAAAGTTCGAATTTCCCCATAGGGACTTTACGTCAATGAGAAATACAATCATCTTTTGTCTCTTGCATCGCTAAAAAATTGATTCCTAGTTATTAATTTAACTACATTTACCCATCCTTTTTCGTAATTGTGCCCAGACTACGAATATTTAGAGAAAGGATATTCATTTAAGAACATCTTCATCTCCTTGTGAGCCCAATAATGGTTCCATATCTTTCAAACACCCATCCAAATTATAACCCATAGAATGTCCAACCCGAACCATGTCATCCAAAATGTTAAGAATAGAGCCACCGTTATGAACTTTATGTGAAAAGGAAGAAACTGATTCTCCATTAGAGGAATCATGGACCTCCTGTGAATGGTCCATAACCTTAGCATCCACCCTAGGTATATTCACCATGTCTTCTCCATTAGTAGGACCATCTTCACAAATCTCACCAACATTAGCGTGCGTCACAGAAGTTTATGCATCTGGTAAACTCAATATATGCAATTTTAGACATACATAAACCAATGAATCTATTACAATCAAATCCTATGTCAAATCCAAGAATAACATTTACCGGATCATAAACTAACATTTCACCTACATACGCTAACAATCACATATCTGATTCACATAAATATCACATTATGTAGCAATATAAGCATAATACACGCAGTTCATTCGGACAGAGCTGCAATTGCACATCAGGATCACGAATCCGATGCATACACAATAATATACTTAAATTGCACATAAATAAGCAGAATATAACAGCCAAAATTGAGTTCATTAAATTAAAAAAAATTACACCCTATTCGTTCAGTTAGGGCTTGAATTCAATCATAAAATTACAACAAACACATGAAATAAACTAATTCGCTATTAATTAAAACACAAAAACCAAATTGCTAGGGTTTGAATTGATACCACCGATTATCTTGACATAGTGGTGACAGTTATTTGTCCGTATGATAAACGGTAGCGCGTCAAGACGTTCCTGTTCTTCTTTAGTTAGAGCTTCTCTTACGTGTCCAGAACCTTCCTTCGCTTTATTCTTTCCACTGCAACTCATTTTACGACCACAATCTTTACACAAATTACTCTTTTAACAAGACTTTTTACGGCTACAGTCATCTGTTTCACCATTAACCTTCTTCTTATCAGGACAGTTTCCAGAAGTTTCCTTCTCGTTTTCATGAGGACAGCCTTCACAACATTTCAGAGGATGAGCTTCCCCTGACATTTTTAATTTTGATGCAAATGAAAATTATGTGATTGCGGGAGCTTTTATTGGAGTTTTGTTTACAATTTGGTCCCTAGACGTTCACTAGTTGTGTCTATTTGGTTCAAACATATGATTTTATATTTAAGTCCTTATACTTTTACCAATTTAGCAAAGTGAGTGATTAGAGCGGATGACGTGGTTGTGGTTTGACTTTGACCTAAAACATTAAAGCACTACTTTTTCATAAGCCAAGATTAAAGTTTTTTTTTACTTTTTTAGTGTTGGTGTACTTTAGTCCTTTTACTTTCTTTTTATTATAGGGAAAATTACGTTGTTGGTCCCCAAAGTCCTTCTCGTTTCCTTATGTTTGGTCCTTCGTTCTAAGGTTTGCCGAAATAGTCGTCAGGGTCAGCATCTTAACTCCAGTTGAGACCAAAACGTAACTGTCGTTACTTTCCTCGTTAAATATCACACTTGACTTGCACACGATGTTTATTTTCGTCTTTTCATCCAGAAAACCATTACATCATTGGTCCCCGACCAACCAATTCATAAAGTTACAAACCTTAAATTAAGAAAACCCTTCCTTACCAACAAATTCATCCCAATATATTCATCTTTGACCCGTCTCACCAACACTTATATTGTTTCCACTCGCCTCATTTCACCACCACCACCAATTGTCCTAAAAAACACATAATCCCAACAACCTATTTTCCCACGCTTCGCTAAGAACCCTAATTGCTTTATTTTAATTCGATATGGTTAAAGGTTGGTGACTAGATGATCATGTACATTACAGTTTATAAGTTTGATATATCAATTAATTGTTTCTAATTAAATCGACATAACTTGGGTTATAGGTATAATTAGATGGTTTTCCTTGTTAGCCTTTTAGCTTAGATTTGAAAGATCTTATAATATTAGTATTCTTTATATGTATTGATATTTAATTTAAAAGAACTTAGATAGTAGGTTGGCATAGTTTAGGTAGATTAAAGGGAAAGTGTCATATCTCAACTAGAGAGTTCTTTGGTTGGACAGTCTTGGTTTATGGGAATATGGGTTTATTTTTTAAGTTTAGATTACTGTCTATTAGGAATAAGAAAAGTGTTTATTATTAAAAGAATTGGTCATTGTATATTTTATAGTTTAGATGGTAATTATATTGTAATAAATTCTATCTTGGTCAAACTTAAGTAATATTGACCAAGGTTTGACTAAAGTAGGGAAAATAGTTAGGACAAGTTAATAAGTATAAATACCCATTTAGTAGGGGTATTTGTACAAGGACATTACATTGTAATCTCATTTCTCCCAACTTCCTTTCTATTTTTCCTTTTAATGAAAACTTTGAAAATGATAAAAAATACTCTCTAGCTCGTCTCCTCTTATTTTATAACTTTCGTATGATATCTAATGCAAACATAACATATAATAAGTGGTATCTATCGCCGGGAGAGATCTAGTTTGTGTTTTCGTTTATCAAATCGAGCTTAATTGTGTGATTTTTTGATCGTATAGCTTTCGGAACTAAGATTACATGTAAGTTACATATAATATTGGTATTAGATTTACTATTTAACGTGTTTTTTATCCCAAAATGCTTTCAAGTTACTTTGGGAAACGTCAAATTGTAGATTTAATAGCTAGTATACGAAAATTATTCGTTTAGATTTGACTTTGATCGAAATAATTGAATTTGATTGCTTTCGTAACGATGAAAACTAGTTTCGGTAACTATTTTTGTGTTTAAACTGTTTTCGTAACGTAGTTAACCTGTTTCGGAAACTATTTTTTGAGTTTTAATAACTTTCATATTTTAGAAATCAGGTTTTGGTAACTGTTTTTAGACGGGAAATGTACTTTGGTATCATAGTTTGAGCTTTCGTATTGGAAATTGAGCTTTCAGTAATTGTCATACGTAAGTAACATAGCTTTTGAAACCAGTCATTAGCTTTTGTAAAACAGTCATTAGCTTTCGAAACATAAAACTTAGTAAATTTGAAAAGATAACGTAAGATATTATCATTTTAAACTGCAAAAATCAGATTTATAAGTTCCTTGATCATTTCGTAGCAAAGAATTTACGCAAGTAAAGGTTTCTTGAATTTTATGAAAGTAGAGGAAATTTGAAATTTACGAAAGTCATGGTTTCTTATATTGGAGCTTTCGGTAACCGTTTTTGGTTTTGTATTCTCTGGAGCTTTCGTATTATGTGGTTTCGTATTTGGGGGTTTCGTATCACGAAATTGGTTTTGGTTTCGTACTCCAAGGTTTCGTAACGCAGGTTTCATACAGAAGGTTTCGTAACACAATTTCGTATATGAAGGCTTCATAAGTCAGGTTTTGTATTTCCAAGGTTTCGTAGCAGAGGTTTCACATTACAGTCTCAACACAATTTCATACCATTAAGGTTTTGTAAAACTTGGTTTCGTAATCGAAGGTTTCGTAACCTAGCTTTCCTAATTGAAGGTTTCGTAATTCAGTTTTCGTATTTGAAGGTTTTGTATCTCAGTTTAAGAGGCTTCGTAACACAAACTTTGGGGTTTCGTAACATAGTTTCAGAGGTTTTGGATCTTTTTCATTGCCGAAATTGAGCTTTCGTATAAAGGCTTCATGTTGCTAAGATTTTGTTTACATGTCAAGGTTTTGTATCTTCAAGGTTTGTATTTGTGGTGTAGTAATAAAAGCATAGTTGTTATTGCTCTTTGATTTCATGATTGCAAGACTTTATCTCTAAAATGATCTAAGTTTGCATGGTATTCATTCTTTGATTCACAACATGTCTGTTTCAAATCAACAAACACTTGCTGAATCAGGAGATACTAACAAACCTCCAATTCTTGAGAAAGGGAATTATATACCATGGGAAATTCGGTTTAAGAGGATTCTAGAAAATAAGTAGGAAGACGGGGAGTGGATGTGGCGTTCAATTGAAAAAGGACCTTATAAGAGGCCAATGATTACTGGTCCAGTTAATTCCAATAATCAGATACTTGAACCAATGTCTAAAATGACTGAAGCTAATAAGAGACAATATGTTGCTGATGTGAAAGTAATAAATTATCTTCTTCAATCAATACCTAATGATATCTACAATTCTGTGGATACTTGCCAAGATGCTAAGAAAATGTGGGAACGAATTAGAAGGTTGATGTATGGTTCTGAAGTCGGTAACCAAGTGAGACACTCACGACTTATGGATGAATTTGACAAACTTGCAGCAAAGGAAGGAGAATCATTAAAATCTTTGTATGAAAGTTTGATAACACTTGTGAATGTTATGGATCATAATGATGTTCGTCCTATAAAAGTATCCATCAACACCAAGTTTCTCAATTCTTTGCAACCTGAGTGGAGCAAATATGTTACATTGACTCGTCAAAACCAAAGTTTGATTGATGTCGAGTACGATGAGTTATATGATACCTTACTGGAATTCGAGCCATATGTCCAAGAATCTAAGGCAAAGAGAGCTGCCAAAAACCATGATCCATTAGCACTAATTGCTCATTCTAATGCTTACTCGTCACAATCTTATGAAATTCGTTCATATTCTCATTCACCACAACCATATTATGTTACTCATCCTTCATTAGTAGTTGATTACGAAGAAGATTATCAAGGGGAGTTATAAGGGGATGCTCAGGAAGACAAGCTGACAACTGTAATGATATTATTAGCTCAAGAAATCACTCAAAAATTTTCTACAACAACCAATAATCGTCTTCATACTTCATCAAATACAAAGAATCAAGCCGTGATACATGATGGTAGAGTTGACATACAAACCAAGAATGTTGGCTATGGTGGGAATGGTAACAAGAATGTAGGGAGACAAAACAGGAATCAAGCAGCTAATGCAGGAAATGGTCTAGTTCAGCAGAATGATGACAGAAATCAGATTGTTCAGCGTGTTCCACAAACTGAGTTAAATCCGGGAAGGGACAATGTTTAGTTTTAAAACTGCAATGCAAAAGGCCATTATGCTTGTGATTTTCCAAAACAAAAAGTTTGTGATGCAAAGTATTTCAGGGAACAAATACTGCTAGCCATGAAAGATGAAGCTAGAGGAAACCTCAACGATGAAACGTTAAAAGAGCTAACTGATGCAGTAATCATGATGGTACGAATTCAACCAGCTGATGACAAAGCTAAGACTGAGCCAAAATATGATGCAGAAGCTATCAATGAGGTAAATGCTTTGCAAATCGATCTAATAAATAGCATGATATCCAAAGGTGTTCATGAACACACGAATCATGGGAAACTCAAAACTGTTATTAACACATCTGATGATGATCAAATTGATTATAATATCATATTTGATGATCCTTATGTGGAAAATAATAGTGGAACAACTGAACATGATTCAAATGCTCATGATCCATATTGTGATATTAAATCCTTGACATACAATGTTCAAAGAGAAGCTGAAAATCAACAAAGATTAAATAATGAGCTTCAAAAGCAAAAAAATGTAGCTACAAAATGAGCTTGAGACGCGTAAGGAAGGGGTCAAAACATTTGAATTTAGATCGGTTCAATGCTCAAAATATAAAAAAACATGTGATGATTTGGAACAAGAAATACGAGCTGATAAAAACACCATTAACGAATTTTAAAAGAAAAAGACAAAATTGAAAGTGATTTTTTCAAAATTGAGAATGAAAAGATAATAATTCAATATGAGACTCAGTTGGCTAAAAAGGCTTTCAAAGAACGAGAAAATCGATATCTTGAGGATATTGTTGATCTCCAGGAAAAACTTAGTTCTCATGATCAAATTGTTTACAAAATGGGTCAATCAATTCAAACCATTCACATGCTTGGGAAAACACAAAAACAAAGTTTATGATCCTTTTCTAAAAGATGGGTTGGGTTATCAAAATCATGAACGTCTCAAGAAATCCATTGCAGCACAACCAAAAATGTATGATGGTGAAAGGCTTCATACACTAAATTAATAATTAACTCACCTGATTTTGAGGAAACTCTAGAGGATGCGGAAGAGAGTCGATTAAAATTGAGAAATAAAATAAGTCAGCTGGATTATGAAAAATTAAACGCTCTTTATGATACAATTGTTCCTAAAAAATAATCTTCTACTGAACAAACTTATTTTTCGATTCCTTTTACTTCTAATGTATCTTATGAGTCGAGCAAAGAGATGTTGGATTTACCAACTCAAAAAATGCCAAAGGAGAGTAAATTGTTGAAAATGTTTGTTAAATTGGATGAAGCAATCCTTGCATTGTGGAAAAATATTGACATCGCTCTTTTAGAAGATAGTAAAAGAGGTTGGATACATGATGGTTAAGAAAATTTTACAAAACTGATGTAATTCCGATGTCACTTTCTTTGATAAAGATCTCAAATGAACTTAACAAGAACTTACTGAAGAGGTACAGGAGATGTTAAATATTTTTGAGTCAATGGAATAGAAAGTTGAGAAACAATCACAAAAATACAACATTTTTCAAAATGAAATCGATCGACTTTTATAAGCATCCTTCACAAGAGAAATTAGAGGTTGTGTGTTAATTTATGTTGAAGAACAAGAAAAATGAGATGTTGATGCTTGAAAAATAGAAAATTTCAAGTGACTCCAAAGATATCCAAGCTAATTTTCTTAAAAGAATCAAAATTCTTGAAAATGACTTTAAAATATCACAAGCTCAAAGTATTGATTTTGAACTTAAATTACAACATCAAAAAGAGAAAATGGCTTGTAATGTCTCTTGGAAGTCAAAGTTGAATGATGAAAATGTGTTGCTAAAGACTCAAGTTGCTTCAGTCGTTCAAGAATGAGAAAATATAAAACTTGAAAATCAAAAGCTTTTCGATTCAATAAAAGCAACACGGGTTCAACATCAACATAAAGTCAATGAGTTAACTAAAAATGTCAATCAAAAGACATATGCTTATGGTGATGTGCATACCAAGAATCAAGATCTTTTGACGATAATTTTTGAGCTTAAAGATAAACTCAAAATCATTGAAAAAAGGAAAGGATGTGAACACTAAGTTTGACAAATTTGAGACCTTAGGAAACACATCAGTTAAGGCTAAGAAAGTTTCAAACACTGCGCTCAAAACAAATAGGTCAAAACCAGTCACTTCACATTCTACACCTAAAAGCGAGCAAAGTCAAAAATAGAGTGTGAATGTTATTGACAGAGGAATGTATAAATTCACAAAACAAGAGCCACACACGCCGGTTACTAAAACTAACATATTTGTTTCTAATTCCACAAGCGTAGAGAGTTCTAATAGTGTTAGAAGACCAGAGTCTAAGGACACTAAATCAAAGAATAGAGTCTTGAAGAACACTATGTTAAGATCACATCTATAAATGTTTGAAAATTTTCAAGTAGTGTTAGTGTAGTTTCTAATAAGCGTAAAACAATGAATTCGGTTATCTGTCAATCAAACACAAATGTATTAAGTGCAAAGACTGTAAACGTTGTTGATGATGGTTCGAATATTGTTTGTGTCTTGTGGTAAATACGTTTTTATATTGTCTCATGATAAATGTGTTGCTCGTTATGCTTTGTCTATAGATTCTAGGGTGAAAAGAGCCTTATTCACTTCCCCTGTAGCAACAAAATCCAGTAATTTAGGAGTTACTTCTGTAATTGCGAAATCTAGGTTTAGTGTTGCTAAAACCCCAACAACAACATATAAGGTCTCTAATGCATTATCACTATCCCCTGATTCTAGTCAAAGTAGGACACTTAGCAATTACATGAAAAACAAAATTAAAACAAGTAGAAAGTGGCAGAAATGGTTTGAAAATCAACAAAGTTTTAATTGGTCACCCAAGAGCAAAACCGCACAGTCACCACCTAGTATGTCAAAGAGTAGTACTAGTGTTAAACAACAATTCAAAACACCATTTACCACTCAGAAATAGGTAGCTAAAATATCCACTCTTCCATTTGCATTTGTTTCATGTGATGCAGGTGATCCAGCTCGACCTTTGGATTGTTGATAGCGGGTGCTCGAAGCACATAACTGGTAATCTTCAACTGCTAAGAAATTTCGTTGAGAAATTCATGAGAACATTCCGCTTCAGTAATGATCACTTCACAGCAATCACTAGATATGGAGATTATGTTTAAGGAAATCTTACGACATGTCATGTATACTACATTGAGGGCCTAGGACACAATCTATTTTCGGTCAGACAATTTTGTGATGGAGATTTAGAAGTAGCCTTTCGTTCAAACACTTTCTATGTTTGGAATTTAGAGGGTGATGATTTGCTTATCGGTTCTCGTGATTCTAGTCTCTACATCATCTCTATTTCTAATTTGGTGACTTCTTCTCCAGTGTGCTTAATGTCCAAAGCTACATCAAAAAAATTATGGTTATGGAATCAAAGACTTTCTCATTTGAATTTGGCTTCCGAAGTTTAAATATGATAAAGATTACCTATGTTTAGCCTGTGAGCAAGGAAAAAGAAAGAAAGCTAATTTTCTACCTAAATTGGTTCCAAGTACATAATCCAAACTTAGATTACTTCATATGAATCTATGTGGGCCAATAAGGGTAGCAAGTATATATGGCAAGCGATATATACTGATTATTATAGATGATTATTCTTGATACACCTGTGTATTCTTTCTTCGCACCAAAGATGAGGCTCCAGATATGATCATCAATTTCATCAATCAAGTACAACGGAATCTGAAGGCTCAAGTTCTGAAGATCCGGACTGATAATGGAACTAAGTTTAAAATCAAGAAATTACCGACGTTTGATGCAAAGTTAGGCATTATACATAATACTTTGACTGCTCGAACGCCTCAACAACATGGTGTTGTTGAACGTAGAAATCGTACACTTGTCGAGGCTACACGAACAATGAATATCTTTTCAAAAACTCTAGAATTTCTTTAGGCCAAAGTTATTGCTACTGCTTGCTTTACTCAGAATCGCTCTCTTGTACACACACGGTACAACAAGACTCTTTATGAGCTGATCCGAGGCAAAAAACCTAATGTTCAATACTTTCATGTGTTCAAATCTCTATGTTATCTAACAAATGATCATTATAATCTTGGAAAAATGAAACCAAAGGCTGACATTGGTATTTTTCTTGGTTACTCTGAGTCATCAAGAGGGTTTTGTATTCATAACTGCCAAACTAGAAAGATAATGGAAACCATACATGTAAAATTTAATGAATTCACAAATATGGCTTCTGAATACAACAATTCAGGACCCGGTTTCAACTGCTCAAATTTTCAAGATTTATCAGATATCAGTACTGTCAAAAGCAGACTTAGATAATTTGTTTGGTCCTCTTTATGAAGAATACTATGCGACGAGAAATCCAAAAGTGTCAGGTAATTCCACTGCAAACACTCTTGAAAATGAAGACACTGCTTCATCATCATCAATTGTCGTTAAAGAAGATGAAGCTCCTCAAATAGTTACCTCGTCAGAAGAACCAATTGCCAATGAACCAATAACTCTAGTCTCGAATGAAAATGGCAATGGATCAATTCAAGAAGACATTGCAGAACCTGACAGAAATGCTTTCTACAATCCATTTCATACTCCTGTGTTAGAAGAAGCTAAGTCATCTTTAACATTTCAGAATACATCAATATGCACGAGTTATACCAAAAACATCGCTCTATTGATTTATGGACTAACAATAATCCAATTAAACAAGTGATTGGTAACCCCTCTAAGCCTGTAATGACAAGACGTAGACTTCACACTGATGCGAAAATGTGTATGTATGCTTAGACAGTGAAAACTACGAAACCGAAAAACATTAAGGAAGCTATGCTTGATCACAGCTGGATTGAATCCATGCAAGATGAGCTAAATCAATTTAAACTCCATGATGTTTGGGAACGTGTTAAACGTCCTATTGACATAAATATAATATCATTCAAATGGCTTTGGAAAAACAAGATAGATGCTGAGAACACAGTGATTCGGAATAAGTCTCGTTTAGTTGCCAAATGATATGGTCAAGGGAGGGTATCGATTTTGAGGAATCTTTTACACCCATTGCAAGACTCAAAGTTGTCAGAATCTTTGTGGCATACGCGACTCACAAGAACTTTCCTATCTACCAAATGGATGTTAAAACGACATTCCTGAACGGTCCATTAAAAGAAGAAGTTTTTGTAAGTCAGCCTAACGATTTTGTAGATCCAGACTTTCCTAACCACGTCTATCATTTAAGAAAGCTCTATACGGTCTCAAACAAGCCCCTAGAGCCTGGTATGACCAGCTTTCCTCATTCTTGATTGAAAATCATTTCACAAAAGGTATTGTCGATCTGACATTGTTCACAAGAAGACACGAGGATGACATTTTACTTATTTAAATCTATGTAGATGACATAATTTTTGGGTCAACAAATCAAGTGTTTTCAACTAGATTTGCAAAACTTATGAAAGATAATTTTGAAATGTCAATGATGGGTGAAATAAAGTTCTCTCTAGGACTTTTAGTTCATCAATCCCCCGAGGAATCTTCATATGTCAATCACAATATACTTTGGATCTTTTTAAGAAACATGGAATGGAAAAATGTGATTCAATTAGTACACCAATGGCTACAAGT
Organism: Tanacetum coccineum; assembly: GCA_026074375.1. Classification (NCBI taxonomy): domain Eukaryota; kingdom Viridiplantae; phylum Streptophyta; class Magnoliopsida; order Asterales; family Asteraceae; genus Tanacetum; species Tanacetum coccineum. The sequence goes on along the minus strand of BQNB010054030.1, from coordinate 28,861 downwards.
AGATCAAACTAAATACCGTAGTATGATTGGGGGACTCTTGTATCTCACTGCTAGTCGACTAGACATTGCCTTTGCGACATTTGTATGTGCGCATTATCAGGCACGCCCTACTGGAAAAACACCTCAAAGAGGTTAAACGGATCTTTCAATACCTAAGACAAACCATTAACATGGGTCTATGGTACTCGAAAGACTCCGGGTTTGAACTAATTTCATATTCAGATGAAGATCATGCAGGGTGTAATGATGATTCTAAAGCACATCTAGTGGAATACAATTTCTGGGAGATAAGGTAGTCAGCTAGTCGTCTAAAAAGTAAGATTGTACAACAATGTCCACTGCGAAAGCTGAGTACGTATCTTTATCGGCATGCTGCACACAAGTCATTTAGATGAGGACGCAAATGCTAGATTATAGATTTTGTTACAACAAGATTCCCATGTACTATGATTCAAAAAGTGCAATTGCTATATCATGCAATCTGGTACAACATTCTCGTACAAAGCACATCAATGTCCATCATTTTATTAAGGAGCATGTTGAGAAAGGTACTATCGAACTAAAATTTGTCAAGCGAAGTATCAATTTGCTGATCTATTTACTAAAGCCCTTCCTAGAGAAATGTTTGAGTATTTAGTTCACAGAATTGGTATGAGATGTATGACTCCAACTGAGTTGGAACGAATGGCAAAGTTCTCTTCTTGAATGAAAGATCATACATCAAAAGCTTTTTGTAAATACATTCAAAAACAAAAATACAAGAATTGAAAAACTCAAAAACAACAAACAACATTTTCTTTATTTTTCAAAAATGAAAAATAAATAAAAATTAGAAAAATACAAAAACACAAAAACATAATTTATTGATGCAAACACATATCTTCTTCATTTTTTTATCAGTTTCATGATATTGTTATAAAGAGGTTCTTTAAATGCAAAAGCAATGTATCATGAACTAAGGGGGGGTTGATCATTCATCAAAATGAATTGTCACTGCTAAAATATATGTTTTGTAATCATATCCATTCACAAAAAGAATCCACCTTTAAAAAATCATCATCTTTAAAAAATCAAGTGTGCTAAAACAGCAAAAATAACAATCTATTGAATAAGTTCTTTAGTTAGATATTTACTCAAGGAGGAGTTATAAAAATTTTGATTTGTCAAAATCTTCTAAAAAGTATTCAAAACTGCAAAATTAACTAACTCTTAAATAAGTTCTTTAATTAGATATTTAATTGTAGGGGAGTTTAAAAATTTTTTGTCACTTCATCATTAGAAAATAAAAAATGAGATCTTAAAAAGCAAAAATAACTAACTTTTGAACAAATTTTTATCAAAAAAGAAAGAAATTTCAAATGGATATTTGTTAAAAGATGAGTTATAAAATTTTTGGTTAAATAACGGGATCTTAACTGCAAAAATAAATCAAAAGGATTATTGAAAAATGATTTAACTCTGAGGGGGAGTTTATGAAAATTACTTTGGACTTAAAATTTATGAAAGTAAGTAGAGGGAATGAAAGTGTCAAGAACTCAAAGATGTTTTCGTACGTATAAAAACCAAAAGGTTTCATACGCAACCTTATTACTTTCTTACGTAACCATAAAGCTTTTGTAAATCCTCTCACAGTTGAGCTTTCGTAACTTTGCAAACAAATTATCCAAATATTTTTTCGAATCCATGTGCTTATCAAACTGTAACACCTCAAAACCGGCGTTTTAGGTATTTTATTATGATAATACCATATAATGAGTTTGACTAAATCTTTATAAGTTTGAAGACGTTATGTGATTGGTTAGTCAAACATGTTAGTCAAGTATAAGTATGAATATTATGCAAATGGGTTTAGAAAGATTCATGTGTTACATTATGGAAAGAATAAAACTAGGGGACTAGGATATATGTGCTATATTAGTTAATGTGGCCAAATTAGGAGAAATAAGACTTAAGGGACCCAAGTTGTCAATTGGCCTAAGATACAACAAACTTAATACTAGAAATCTCCTAAAAGTTCCAGAGATTTCATAAGTTTGTATGTGTATGTCGACATAGAGAGAAGAAAAGGAGGGAAAATGAAGATGATCAATGAAGATCTTTAACCTTGGTAGATTAAGTATGATTAAGGTAAAAATAAGCCCTAGTAATGATCCTACATCAAGTAAGTAATCCTAATTAAGTTAATTGAAGAATAAGCCCTAGTTAAGGTTCATGTACCCAAATTGGAGGTTCTGGGTAATTGTTATTCTAAAACATGTATTGGGGTATTTATGATAATGGGTTAATATTAATTGATGATTTTAGTGAAATTTGTGAATTGGGGATTTCATCATATGATCATGTGATGATAAGAAATGATAAATAGGTAGATAATAAGTTATGTGAACCCTATATTTGTTAAGTATATAAAGTATTTATGATGTATGATGATTATGGTTTAGGAATAAATAGATGATGAAGATGATATTCATGATAATACTAGCTTGGATGTGAGGTAAGTAATTTGGTTACTATGTGCTTAACATGAAAATTATTATGTTATGTGATCATGAATAAAAGTGTTAAGATAAGTTGTAGTTGCTTAGAAAGTGTGACGAATTAGGAGACTTGATAGTTGGATGTTATAGAACTAGCCATGGATTATGGAAGGATTAAGGTATGTGCTAATGCTTCTATGTGTTATAGATATGTAGTTATAGTATATGTGATTGTTATAGCATTAGTATGCGAGAATGAATGGTTTAATGTTGGACTTATTGTTAAGCCTTCATATTGTGAATATGATGATTTAAGTGTTAATCATGTATTAACCAATTACTTACTAAGCGTAATGCTTACGTTTAGTTGTTTAATGTTTTGTAGGGCCAAGTGAAGAAAGTAAGGCCTTGAATAAAGGTCTAGAAGTTGGAAGCAAGGATTAGAAGGATTGGGTTTATGCTTAGGAGCTTAGTTTAGATACCGAGCTCCATCATGTTGAACCCCCAAGTTGAATGTTAAAATGTCATAAAATGGTTTGTAAATGTTGTTATCAAGTGTCAAAGTCATTTGTTTTAGTCTTGTATAAAAATGTATGCAAATGGGTCAAAGGAAGGATGTAAAGTAGGTCAAAATGGGTGTTTGGAAAACCTCTTAAAGTATGCTTTCATGGGTCATTTAGACCAAGTATGTTATGGAAAATGAAGTTATATGTTATGTTGATGATTTTGGGAAAGTCTTGTGTCGTGTCGAATAGAAGTCGTTTTTCGAAAAATAACAAATGTAGAAAATTAACAAAAGTGAAGGTCAGAGACCATACAGCCGTATGGTATATGTGCATACGGCCGTATGCTCTAAATTGGATTTTTGGCAGAATCTGTGAAAGGACCATACGGCCGTATGCTATGTAACTATGCAGCCGTATGGTTGTTTATCATACGGCCGTATGGTACTTTTTCTAGAATTTTGTTGTATCATGTTTATTTCATAAAAACTAAATTGTTTAGAGTTAGAATGAGTTTCTTATATCGTTGGAAAGCTTATGAAGTCTACTTTATGTTAATAAAATTTTAAAAGGTCTTATTGTAATGTATTTTTAAAAGTATATTATGGAATGACACAAGGTCATTCCCGGTCTTGCGTTTCCGCAAAAAGCTTTAATTTTTAGTCAAATTTTGAGTCGGTAAAGGGGCGTTTCAACTTGGTATCAGAGCTTTTGTCTAAGAGAAGTAGGTTTCCATTATAGGATGCCTAAACTTAGACCACTCGTAGATGCTTTGCCGTAAGTTTAAGTAATAAAGAATGCAAATGCCTTAGTTATAAGGTTGTTAAGTGCTTGTGGGAAATAGAATGATAATGTATGGATATAGAATGGTTATGTAATGTGGTATATGTTATTTTGCCATAGACTTTAGGGATTGTGATTGTGGCTAAGAATGTGAAGCACTTATCGAAAAAGTGTTAAGTATAGAAGTATATGTTTATATAATGTAAAGTCTATTGTAGGTTATTTATATATATAAGTAATGTAAGATGTATATAACGATATGAGTTTAAGAAATGCCTGAGATAAGATAAATGCATAAGATTGAATTTTAATAAGTAATGACGGGAGTATTTAAGTACGAGTTAAGTAATATGAAAATATTTAAATTATGAAAAAGTTGCATAAGTGAAAATTATTATGAATTGAAGGAAAATACTTATATGAATTACTAATAAAGGGTTGAAATGTGACAAGTTATAATGTAGAAAACATAATAAAGTATAATGTGATGGCATGATGTGATTATGTACGAGAAGAATATGAGTGATAAATAATGAATGCAATCTCGTTCATTTATGAAAGAGATGTATGATAAGTAAAATGGATAGACGCTTGTACCTTAAGGTAAATCAAATGTAATAAAGATAAAGAATGATTAGAATTATGTTAATAGATGAAAAAGATGTATGTGATGAATAAAGTAAAGTAAATGAGTATATTATAAGAATAACCTATGTAAGATTTATACGCGAAAAGTTTAGTGAACTAAAATGATGCTTAGAGAATTGAATAAGTTGGCCATTTTGGGTTGTCAAGAGAATGAAATGAAATGTAAAAACATATACGTATATGTAATATATGAGAATGACAAGTATCATTCGGATTTTGTGAAATATAAAGAAAGTTGGATAAAATGTGAGCTAGAATTGTGTAAGGCAATAAAATTGGAAATGAAAAAGTATATGATTGGAAATGAAAAGTACGTAAATGACAGAAAAGGGGTAAAGAATGATAAATTTAAATTTAGCTTGGATCCAATGATGAATGTAACGGTATCCTTCTGGATAGCCTAATATAATGGTATCCTTCAGGATAGTCTAATGCAATGGTATCCTTCGGGATAGCCTAAGAATGTTAAAGTGTAAAGTGAATGTTAATGGTACCTCAAGGGTACAAATAAAGTCCTTTTAAGGGAATGCTATAATGATCTGGATCCAAGGATAAAAGAGGTAAAATGTAACGTGGGAAATAGTGTAAAAATATAGTGGTCGATAAATGTAAAGTATGAAAAAGTTTGAAAGTAAAAGTGTGTAATAGTAACCGAAGTGTTATGTCAGAAGTGTATAAGTAGGATGATTTATAATCTCTTTATTTAAATGGATTGGGATGCCTTTTTATTTAAATAAAGAAATTATGAATCACCGAACCATAAGTTTATATTTCCTTATTTGCATTGATTGAGACGCTTCTCAATGTAAATAAAGAGGCATAGATAAGTGGGCTTATGTGTTCTAGGCATAGCATGAGAGGAATTAAAGAAGTAGAAAATGGAAGTCTAAAATTATTTAGACGTCTTAGGAAATAAGATAGATGAAATAAGAGTTAGAATGCAACTTTTAGAAAGAGACTTTAGAAAGGAAGTTAAGTTTTAGACGTTAAGAATATATGACTAAGGATGAAAGTTGAATTGATATTATGCATTATGGCATGGTACCAATGTAAGTAATGAATATAATGGTCGCTAAGTTGTATTAGCACCCTTATGTAAAATGTAAAAGTGCTAGTTAAAGTTTGAATATATGAAGTTAAAAGTATTGAATATTCCAAGTGACTTATAATCCTTGATGAAAATTTACTAAAAAGAAGTAATGCAAGCAAAGTGTGATAATGGAAACGTCGAAAGGAATGTCAAGATGACTACAGTAAATAAGAAAGTATAAGCTAATGTTGGCGTATGATAAGTCAAGATAATGAAATTTCTCAAGTGACAAGTAGTTCTTGATGAAAATCTAGAGAAGAAATGAATGGGAACGTAAAGATATAGAGAAAAAGTTACTAAAATGATAGAATCAAAAATGATAAATGACACCTAAATGACGCTTGTCATAAGAAAGAGCGTAAGTATGATATGAATGACGAAGAATTAGAACGGCATAAGGATAATTAGAAGTATAATAGCATAGCTGGAATTGCAAAACCATGTAGGTTGATGCAACTAGTTTAGTATATGATTGAGAATGTTAAGATAAGTTGTGAGGTCAATGTGATCATGTTTTGGTCAATATTAGACGAAGATATTTCAGGGACGTAATCTAAGTAATGGGATAGATTTGTAACACCCTAAAACTGGCTTTTTAGGTATTTTATTATGATAATGTCACAGAATGAGTTTGACTAAGATTTTATAAGTTTAAAGAAGTTATGTGATTGGTTAGTCAAACCTGGTAGTCTAGTATAAGTATGAATATTATGCAAATGGGTTTAGAAAGATTCATGTGTTACATTATGAAAAGAATAAAACAAGGGGACTAAAGATGCCAAGTGGTATATGTGCTATATTAGTGAATGCGGCTAAATTAGGAGAAATAAGACTTGAGGGACCCAAGTTGTCAATTGGCCTAAGATACAACTAACTTGATACTAGAAATCTCTTAAAAGTTCCATAGATTTCATAAGTTTGTATGTGTGTGTCGACATAGAGAGAAAAAAAGGAGGGAAAAAGAAGATGATCAATGAAGATCTTTAACCTTTGTGGATTATGTATGATTATGGCAAAAATAAGCCCTAGTAATGATCCTACATCAAGTAAGTAATCCTAATTGAATTACTTGAAGAATTAAGGGTTAGGGTTCATGTACCCAAATTAGGGGTTTTATGTAATTGTTATTCTAAAACATGTATTAAGGTATTTATGATAATGGGTTAATACTAATTGATGATTTTAGTAAAATTTGTAAATTAGGGATTTCATCATATGATCAAGATATGATCATGTGATGATAAGAAATGATAAATGGGTAGATAATGAGTTATGTAAACCCTATATTTGTTAAGTATATAAAGTATTTATGATGTATGATGATTATGGTTTAGGAATAAATAGATGATGAAGATTATATTCATGATAATACTAGCTTGGATGTGAGGTAAGTAATTTGGTTACTATGTGCTTAACATGAAAATTATTATGTTATGTGATCATGAATAAAAGTGTTAAGATAGGTTGTAGTTGCTTAGAAATTGTGACGAATTAGGAGACTTGATAGTTGGATGTTATAGAACTAGCCATGGATTATAGAAGGATTAAGGTATGTGCTAATGCTTCTATGTGTTATAGATATGTGGTTATAGTATATGTGATTGTTATAGCATTAGTATGCAAGAATGAATGGTTTAATGTTGGACTTGTTGTTAAGCCTTCATATTATGAATATGATGATTTAAGTGTTAATCATGTATTAAACAGATACTTACTAAGCGTAATGTTTACGTTTAGTTGTTTAATGTTTTGTAGGGCCAAGTGAAGAAAGTAAGGCCTTGAATAAAGGTCTAGAAGTTGGAAGCAAGGATTAGAAGGATTGGGTTTATGCTTAGGAGCTTAGTTTAGATACCGAGCTCCATCACGTTGAACCCTCAAGTTAAATGTTAAAATGTAATAAAATGGTTTGTAAATGTTGTTGTCAAGTGTCAAAGTCATTTGTTTTAGTCTTGTATAAAAATGTATGCAAATGGGTCAAAGGAAGAATGTAAAGTGGGTCAAAATGGGTGTTTGGCAAACCCCGTAAATATGCTTTCATGGGTCATTTAGACCAAGTATGTTATGGAAAATGAAGTTATATGTTATGTTGATGATTTCTGGAAAGTCTCGTGTCGTGTCAACTTATAGAAGTCATTTTTTTGGAAAATAACAAATGTAGAAAATTAACAAAAGTGCAGGTCAGAGACCATACAACTGTATGCTATACGTGTATACGACCGTATGCTCCAAATTTAATTTTTGGCAGAATCTGTGAAAGAACCATATGGCCGTATGATATGTAAGCATGCAACCGTATTCTCCCCATATAGTCGTATGGTTGTTTACCATACAGCCGTATGGTACTTTTTCTAGAATTTTGTTGTATCTTGTTTACTTTATAAAAACTAAACCGTAAAGAGTTAAAGTGAGTTCCTTATATAGTTGGAAAGCTTATGAGGTCTAGTTTATGTTAATAAAATTTAAAAGGTCTAATTGTAATGTATTTTAAAAAGTATATTAAGGAATGAAACAAGGTCATTCCTGGTCTTGCGTTTTTTGCAAAAAGCTTTAATTTTTGATCAAATTTTGAGTCGGAAAAGGGGCGTTTCACAAACGTAAGAATAAAAGATTTGTTTCGATTCCTTATTTGTTTAATTGTGTTAATTAATTGTTTCATAGGTTTCGATCAAATTTAGGGTTTTGTAAAATTAAAAAGTTATGATAATGTGAATTTGATTGAGGCAAAATGCTATTAAGTGTCTTAGGTAATAATTTGTGTTGATAGATCACTAATAACAACATGTATGGACCAATAGTTAATGGGTTTCATAACCATCATAGGTTTCAAATGAATGAACATTTGCTTTCGTATGAGAAACTGAACTTAGATTGCTAATATGATGATAATATTCAAGTGCATTCATATCAAAACAATTTGTTATCATGGCAGATACATACTAATTCATATGAAAGTGATTGGATAGGTTACAGTTTCGTAAATCCAACATGTTTCATAAATGTTATTGGGCCAAAACTAAGTGGTTTCGTAAATGTCAAATTGGGCCAAAACAAGTTTTCGTAAATGACTTGTTGGGATGGATAAAAGGGTTTCATAAAAACTAAAATGGGCTAAGATATTGGGTTTTGGATGTCCAGTAATGGGTTTCGGATAACTTCTTTATTGGGCTAAAATTTTTACGATTACCCAAAAGGGTTTAATCGTTAAACAAATGGCATTTCACAAAACCAATGATAAATTAAGTTATAAACTCATATTTATTTATTGATAAATGGGGCAAATAGGGAAGATTGCATCCGGTTACGATCGTTTTCTGAATTCAACAAAATAAAGATTGAGCAATCTACTAACCATCCAAATATCATATATAAGAAATATGTTTTTAATAACTAAATTTTTTATTAAAGTGATCAAAGATTCACATGTACTTTAAATTATTTGAGCAAAATGAATGAAAGTAATGATTCAAATGTCTGTGATCATGGATTCTCATGTCTCAAAATTGGCAAATTACAAATTTTTGAAAAAGAGTGCTTCTAAAACTGTTCAAAATGGGTTATGACAGACTTTTGTACACGATTAGGTAAATGGTCTATGTCACGTACGATTTTGATTGTTTTATGAGCTTAACAGAATGTGGAGTGAGTGACTTAGTGACCATCCGATTTTTGTTGCATGAGTTATGTTGTATAATCATAAATTTACAAACATCTTTGAAAAACTCGTGATTTTGGAAAAGTTATCTCAATTTTCTATCCAAAAGCTATACTTTTGTGTCCAAAAGTGGTACTCTTTTACTTAAAAGTTTTTTTGAAAGAATATAAAGTTATACTCTTAAATTTCTTAAACATCAATGGTTGTCACTACACGTGTTTTTTTGCCAAATTGGTATTTTCAAAATCAGAGTATATCTTTATTATTCTTGAAAGAGTATCATTTCACAAATGCTTTTTGGTGTGGAAACTCAAATAGAAAAGAGATAAAATCCATATGCAAAAAAGAAAAACTAAGTATGCTCGAAAAATAATTGTTAGAGCATATATACAAAATGAGGTCAAAAGAAAAAGATGAATAGAGCGTATGGCATGTGCCCGAAAAAGAAAAAATTGGCACATGAGAAAGAAAATGATCATAATATGCTCAAAATGAATTGCTAGAGCATATAAAAACAGACGGAGTGGAAAGAGACAAAAATATTATATAAATGCGTAATTCATAACCTTATCTCATTTTAGTAATCACTTCACTTCATCATACAATATTCATCATGGCTCAACAAATCATTCCCGCTGATCAACTTGTCTCCACTAAATACCAAAGCATTAAGATATGCAACAACTATGTTGTGCTCCAGAACATCCCATGCTCACCAGAATGCAAGATTGTAGGAAAAATTCTACTTGATCATCCTCTAAGCTATGTTCTTGCTGCGACTGTAGATGTTCCAATTGTGTACCTACAACAGTTTTGGAAGACAATCAACAAGGTTCCTGATACCAAGGACACAATCAAGTTTAAGCTGGACAGACAAGAGATAGTTTACACTGTCGATATGTTTCGCTCTACTCTCAAGCTTCTAATGAAAACTCTAGAAAATCCATTCATCGCACCAACAACCATGAAGGTGATTAAACCATTTATGCAGATGGTTGGTTATCAAGGAGTTGTTAATAAAGTGAGTGCCTTCTACACGAAGTTTCTTGCTCAACCATGGGAGACCATGTTCAAGGTGTTCAACCATTGTCTGACTACAATGACATATGGGCATGATCAAACAAAGATCAACATACTTCAGATCTTTCATACTATGGTCAATCGGGTTCATGTTAACTATGCTGATCTTCTATGGTGGGACTTTCTTAACTGCGTACATCAGAAGAAAGATGTTATCCAGTACCCTCGCTTCACAAAGCTTATAATTGCTGATTTGATGAAGAAGTTTCCTTCCATTCCTCAAAAAATTAAAGAGGATTATCATTCAATCAAGGATGATATTACATTGGTGAGTGTTTACTCTACGGGGAATGTGTCAGTCCGAGGGATGCTGATTTCTGGATGCATTCTTTACTGATGAAATTCGTGCCACCGAAGATTATACGGAGTATGAGACGGTGTTTGTCAGGGTAGTAGTTCAAATGATTCAACCACAACCGTTTGTATCTACCCAAGGAATTCATATGATTACACCTAGCACCCATAGGTCACCTACCCTTAGTGCTGTTAGTCTTCAGAAGAAGAAGTGAAAGAGTGTTGCTTGGGAAACAAGTTCACCTTGGAAATCTCTCAAGGTTACCATTAAACAAAAGAAAACAAGAAGTACTCTAATTCCACCTCTTAGTGATGACAGAGAGAGGGATGGAATTGCTGATGCAATCCTTTTAAGTCTCACACTGCACAAAACCGCTTTAACAGCTAAGGCACAAGAGAACATAGCCAAAGTTTAAGAAAAGATAATAGAGGAGGATATTGATAAGCTGGTAGATGGTGAAGATGAAGAGTTATATGCAAGTGAGTTTGCGAATTCTGTGTTCCATGATAATGATGAAGATGATTCTGGTAATAAGATAGTGCCCGAGAGTCATAAGGAAAATCTAAAAATTGTTGATGATGATGATGATGAAGAAAATGAGAATGAGAAAGGGAAGAAAGACGACAAGAAGGATGAAGACGATGATAAGAAGGATGATAAGGATAAAGACAATGATGATCATACTGATCATGTATTGGTCTGAAATCAAGAGACGAGTAGTTTGGAGATTAGGAAAGAGAAGATGCAGACACCAATTTCCACACACCTAGATCCGTTAAGATAAACTTATCTTCAGATAAGAAATTTTTTAGGAATTGACGGATACTGTATCACCCTCAACTGCCACTACATCCAAAGATCCACACAAGAAAAGACACATTTCCAGCAAATGCAGTCATCTTCCAGGAGCGCTTCGCAGGATGTGCAGGCGTCAAGGATATATGATCAGGGATATGGAAAGAAAATGTATGGCGAACAATGAATTCTGGAAAGTTCATGGAAAGGTTGATAAAGTTCTTCATGAAATTATACCTCAAATAGCTGAAAGAGCCACAAATAATTTGATTGAAGGCAACTTAAAAAGAGTTGTGGCTGATACTATCATTCAAGAGCGAGACGCTTTTCAAGCTGAAGTACCTACTCTTATTTCCAAAGAATTTGCTACACACGTACCCAAGATCATAGAAGAACTTTTCAAGATTCATGTACAGAACAATGTTATTCAAGTTCATCCCACAACAAGTTCTTCAACTGCTACAACTTCATCCGCTGATCTTTAGCAACAACTGTATTTGAAGATGAAGTCAAGTCTTTAAGATCAAGCTAATGATCCAGCATTGTGGGATGTGCTTAAATGTAAGTTTGAAAAGTCTTCCACCTTACATACTTCTTGCAGGGATGATGCTTTCCACTCACAACATCATAATGACCATCAAAAAGATGATGCTCCTCCTGAGGGGGAGAAGCGAGCAAAAAGACATAAGACATCCAAAAGTTTGAAGTCTACAAGGGGTTCTTCTTCAAAACAACCACCTAAAAGATTCAAAAACTTATGTATCCAAACAACAATAACAACAACAGGAATGGGATGCATGAGTTAAGGAAACAATTATTGATAAGGATGAGGTAATTCGTGAAGAAGAAACTCCTTAGCTGATAGCAGAATTTCAGAATGTTGATAAGAGTATTCCAACTATCTTTGATCATGCAAGAATAGAGGCAACACTTAATGATATGATGAGTAATCAGTTCAGAAATGCTGAAGAGTATGCCTACCATTTGGAACAATCAACGAATTATATAGAGAATCAGATAGTTTAGGAGAGCAGACAAGAGGACATAAGATGATTAAAACCACAGGCTCTCGTTTTCTATAGACCACAAAGAAACCCAACTGACCTCCAAGGTATTTGTACAACAAAGATATGTTCTTCTTGAAGAATGGAAATACTGAGGAGAAGAAGTACATTCTTTCACTCTACAAGATACACGTAGTACCTTTTCCAGAAGCTGATTTGGAAGAAAGGATGAATCGTTAGGCTTAAAAAGAGTTCAAGACTTTCAATGATGAAGCATGATTATCAATTCAACATTGGAAAGATTCATGGCATAAGAGAGTGTACAAGCAAAATCAAAGAAAAGTTAGAGATAATCCAGAAGACCATTTCTCCAATCACAAGATTACAAAAGTTGTTAGAATTACTACTGATCAACAGTATGGTTTAGACTTTATGCAACAAATAATTATGATAAGAGAAAATGATAAGCCTGATAGTTTTTCTAAAGCTGACTTCAAGTACTAGAACAAAAACAATATTGAAGACTTGTACTATCTCTGTCTGAACAAGAAAGTCAATTATCGTGAAACTAAGTTGCTGAATTCTTTGATAACATTCATCATAAGTCGTGTTATCTGGGAGAGAGTTTAGGATTTCCAGTTAAGTATAGAGAGTTACCAGATCAAGATCAACTTAACAACACCAATATTGATATTTCCTGGTATTGAAGCACGTGATCCTTACACAATAGTATATACGCTAGATACATGTTTGATTTACTTAAACAACAAAGTTAAGAAACAAGTTATGCGTTTGGTGGAGATTGTTAAGTTCTATGATGCTATGCTGGAAAAAGTTTTGAAGGAAGTAAAGCTAAGGATCTCTGAGATTGAGTTCTGGAAGAAACCACCACTGCTAGGTGCATTAGACCTTGACCTAATGAAAGCGTACGAAAGATAAATAATCAAGCGTCTAAGACATCGTGAGCAAATGAGAAGGTGTGAATCGTTCGTGAATGGAAGACCAATTCTGTCGACGATGAAACATCTATAATAATCAACCCTTAGAGGGAGATTGTTAAGAATAAGAAAAATGTTTATTATTAAATAGAATTGGTCATTGTATATTTTATAGTTTAGATAGTAATTATATTGTAATAAAGTCTATCTTGGTCAAACTTAAATAATATTGACCAAGGTTTGACTAAAGTAGGCAAAATAGTTAGGACAAGTTAACAAGTATATATACATGTAGCACTCTGTAAAATTTCAAGTCATTATTTAAATCTATGCTTTCATTATTTATTTTACTTTTGAGTAAAATTTATTTTTACGGATAACCGGATAGGTTATCCCGCGTATGCAGTAAAACGTACATTAAATGTGAACCCGATTCTAGACTAAATATTAGTCTACATGCTCTATGCATTTTTATTATTTTAAATATATATTCTATATGTCGAACTTTTATTTTCTGTTTTTATGTAACATTTGTGCGTTTTGCGTTTTTAGCTTATACCCGCACCTGTTCCCGAGTGTACGTCGACCTATGATTTTATCAACGCCAACTTATTATTAATGACATGCTCAAACAATTTAAAAATAGTTAGTGTCACCCACACTTATAAACTTAATCAATTTTTACACGTATACGTCTTTTTGTGTATAGCTTGGTATTTAAACCTACGTGTTTGTTTGCTGATAGTTTAAACTTAAAATGTTTCAGCATATAATTTCTCCACTTAACTCAAGATAATACTAACTCCTAACACTATAAATAAGTCATGCGCATTATTCTTTCTAGTGTTATCTCTAACACATAACGATGTCATGTGTCAACATGCCACCATGATTATTTAACATGTCATCAACCCACATAGTTATCATGATCATTATTATATATACTATAAAAGGAAAGAAACGGTGTCGTTTTTGACACTTGCTACAGTGCCAACGAGTTGGGCTAAGTTTGGCCCAATAATATTGATCTACATCCAGATCCAATAGCCTTATTAAACAAACAAATGGGTAACGTTTGTTTTTTTTTCCTTAAAGTAGGCGAAATAAAAAATAAAAAAATTTGTTGACACAATAGAGAAGAAAAAAAATATATTACAAAAATATCGATTTATTCAGATCAAAAAATACTCGCGGAAATATCTTTGATACCTAATAACCTTAAACTAAGTGACAGAGGTTATAAACGTACAACTCTATATTTCGCATTAATATATATATACTAAAAATGGCATTAAACAGTGTCGTTTTACGCTACTAAAAACCATAAGCCCAAATATATAACACATACATACTCAAATCCTATAAAATTATATTAAAAAAAAGGAAAGAAACGGTGTCGTTTTTGACACTTGCTACAGTGCCAACGAGTTGGGCTAAGTTTGGCCCAATGATATTGATCCACATCCAGATCCAGTAGCCTTATTAAACAAACAAATGGGTAACGTTTGTTTTTTTTTCCTTAAAGTAGGCGAAATAAAAAATAAAAAAATTTGTTGGCACAATAGAGAAGAAAAAAAATATATTACAAAAATACCGATTTATTCAGATCAAAAAATACTCGCGGAAATATCTTTGATACCTAATAACCTTAAACTAACCGACATAGGTTATAAACGTACAACTCTATATTTCGCATTAATATATATACTAAAAATGGCATTAAACAGTGTCGTTTTACGCTACTAAAAACCATAAGCCCAAATATATAACACATATTTACTCAAATCCTATAAAATTATATTAAAAAACCCATATAGCAAAAAAAAAAACATTTAAACACGAGACCCAACACATAAGCCCATATAAGAAAAAAACAAACTATTAAACATGAAACCGCACAAAAAGAAAATAAATAAATAAATAACGCCCCGCAACAAGGAATTCGCGAAAAATTATGCCCTGCGGCAACGCTTCGGCTATGTAATCAAATCGCACAAAAATAAGCCCCAACGCAACGCGCGAAAAGTCCAGCTATTACGCAATCAAAAACCGCCCTATGCTAAGAAAAAAAATAAAATAAAAACTAACGGCCCGCGGCAACGCGATTCGCGAAAAATTATGGCCTGCAGCAACGCGCCGACCAATGGTATGGAGGTTTTACCCTCCTAGGCAAGGTCTCATGTTCGAGTCTTGTCTAGGGCGATAGGGGTTTCCTCCCGCGTGTGTAAAGGGAAGGGTGCCATTGCCTTCTGGGCTGGACCCAACCTGGTTGTGTGGGCTCGCTACGCCTTCTGGGCTAGGGGCCATGTAGCCACAAATTGCCGTTCCAAAAAAAACAACACGCGGAAGGTCCAGTTATTACGCAATCGAAAATCGCCCTACGCTAAGCAAAATAAAATTAATT
>BQNB010054029.1:0-39721 GCA_026074375.1 Tanacetum coccineum | reverse complement strand
AACCTGAAAACTGTTTTGGAAATAAATGACTAAGTGGAACATTAAAAATTGGACTAGGTCGTGTTCGAACGTCGTTGCATTTGCTTGTGTGATATTGAGTTTGCTGCTTGAGGTGAGTTCTCGTAGCCCTACTTTTTAAATCTTTTTCGTTGGGAGAAAATGATACTCAAATGTGTTTTGAACTGTTTTCTGAATTGTACGAAATGTGGTTTTGTTTTTGGGACAATTTATGTGCTTATGACTGCTATGTGAATGACATGTGTGGTACGATATTCCGTGTGGAACTTTTATGTGGGACTTGTGAACTTCTCCCTATATATAGCTCCAGTTGGTAGGCTTTAGGTGCGGTAAGACATTCGGGGTTGCGACCCTAAGAGCGGTGGTACACGCTGGTGATAAGACTAGTAGGAATGCTAGGTCTTGGTACATGATTAGCGGGGATTCTAAGTCATGGGTTTGTGATTGTTTGCATGTATTACTGTCATATTGCAACATTGCCCAACTGTTTGAGTTATTGGCACAACGACTGGGTTTTCTTCAAACCTACGAGCTCACCAACATTATTGTTGACGTTTTCGAGTAGCATTTTCATGTGAAGGAAATGGTCAGTAGAATTGTGATGCATGTTAGCATACTTTAAGTGTATCATGTATGGATCATGTTTAAGAGGTCTTGCTTTTGAAGTATGTTATGGATTTGTTTCTTGAGGATTGTTGTTTAAGATATTATGGACCCCTGCGTAGGCATTTGGATTTGTAGACGACTATATGTTGTGTTCTTGGATGGGACATCACTCAAGGTTGTATTGAGGTTGATGGTCATCATGACACTTTTCATTTATGCATCTTAGTTTTTCTCTATTTTGTATCTTATGTTAGGATTGATCATTTTGTTGCATTCCAGTGTTTTCGCCTATGACGGGGTGTGAGAGTTACCTGGTCTATGGTGTCATATTCTTCGTTGTATCAGATATGCGGGTTCTTGGAGCATTATGCACAATGTATTTTATGGAGTTTGTTTATGAGCTCTAAGTATGTTGATTGTCTAGAGTTATATGATATTTCTACATGTACTAATGAGCTCTGAGTATGCTGATTGTCCAGAGTTATCTAATATTTCTACATGTGCTAATGATCCCATGATTACTGGTATTGTTATTTGGGCAGGTTTATTATGGATTATTGCTAAGGTTGATGAATGTTATTTTAGCTTGAATATGAGCTCTAAGTATATTGTGGTGATCCTAAATCTGCTGGTATCTCTACTTATGCTAATAATCCTACATATGTTGATATTTCTGCTTGGACGAGTTTATTTTGGAACTGTATTAGTATTAGCCATTTGGATACAAAAGACGATGTTAAGGTCTCTTTGGAATGGGATGTGACTTGTATGATGGGTATGATGCTTATCAACAAAGAAGTGGACGTTTGGTATCATTGGTTGAGCTGTGGTACAGGTTTCTGGAAGTGTAACAGAAATTTTAGTTTTGATGATTTTGATGATGGTCGGTGTATGCTGAATTTTGAAGTGTATGCTGGGAGTTCTTCGATGATTATGATGATGGGAATGTCCATCACTTAGGGTGTCTTTTGGCTTGGGTATGTTCATTTGCTTGAATTTTTGAGTCAAGTATGGGCTTTATAGGGGTTTGTCCTATTTAGTCTTTCCTTGGGCTTTTCTTTGTAAATAACTTCTCATCTTATTTAATCTATTTTACCTTTGTAAAAAATATATCATAATTTATTTTATTCAAATAGTTAGATCATCGTTAAAATCAAATATAATTTTTGTAATCATATGTAGCAAGCTAATTATTCTATAAAAGGTTTAAAAAACTTTTGACAAAAAGTGTTATGGGTAAAAAAAAGAATGACCATACCTAAAACAAAAAAAAATGTCCATTTTAATCCAAAATTGTTGTGAGGTGTTATGTTTTGCCTATTTTAGCACCTCCAATCAAAATGTATTAAGATTAGTTGCATCACGGGTAAGAAGGTAGTTTCTTTTATACCATTGGTAAGCTCATTCACCTTGGCTTCAGCGGTTGGCTGTTGCAACGTGTCAAAAACGGGTTTATAAGTAAAATAAAAAGACAACGCAAGTGGATTTAAAAGAAAAATATAGATCTCAACCGATAAACCATCACCATATTATTACCGTTATTACTACATTGAGAAGACTTGGAAAATGTATATAGATTACCTAATATCTCATATTGTACTTGATAAAACTTATGAGTTGTGCATGCCTTGCCATACTTTTGTTAAAAGTAGAAGTCCTGATATTGTTGTTGAGAAATATTGATGAAGCAAATGCATTATGTAACGGGACAAGACTTCAAGTTCTTGAATTAAGAAGAACTTCTATTCAAGCATAAATTATTAACGGAACAAACTTTGGAAAAAAGGTTATCATACCAAGGTTGAGAATTACTCTGTCTGGTAAAAGTTTACCACTTAAGTTCGTCAGAAAACAACATAAACAAGAAGTTGTTGAAGAAATTCCCAGGAGAAGAAATGGTTTACTTGAGTCGCGACAGCGTACATAAAATTGAGCGTGGCGTTGCCATAGATCAATCCATTTTCTCACCTGAATTTATCGATGGATTGAAGTTCTCAGGTGTACCAAACCACATACTTGCGTTAAAAGTACGAGTGATGATAATGTTGTTGAGAAATAATGATATATTGATCAACCAAATAGATTTGTAATGGGATAAAACTCCAAGTTATTAAATTAACAAGAACTTCCATTAATGCACAAATCAATAACGAATCAAACTTTTAATAGAAATTTATCATACTGTGGTTGAGAATTACTATGTCCGAAAAACGTTTACCACTAAAGATCGTCAGAAAACAGTTTCCTCTGTCAGTTTCATTTGCAATGACAATAACAAAAGCCATGGTCAATCGCTTTCAAAAGTTGGTTTCTACCTTCTAATGCATGTTTTCACACATGCACAACTATACGTTGCCGTTTCAAGAGTGAAAAGAAAAAATGGTTTGAAGGTTGTAGTTTGTGATCCAGAAGGTAATATATCTAAAACTACTACAAATGTGGTCTACAAAGAAGTACTACAAGGTCTATGAACAAGGTTCAAGAGGTATGCACAATTTACATTTAAAATGTTTTTATACCATATTTTAAATTCTAATCAATTATTCATCACAATCTATTTTTACTTACATGTTTTATCGACTATTAGGTGTTCAAGGAATGGACATTGGATATTAACTACGGATTGGAATGCTAAAGACATGGATAATATCATTCGTGTTCTCCATGTTTTCTATCTAGCCTTGGGTCTCCAGATTAATATTCACAAGTCTAATATTTATGGTATTGGGGTTAATAAAGATGAAGTTTTAAGTATGGCTAGCAATGCTGGTTGTATTGCAGGTGATATCCCTTTCAATTACCTTGGTCTTCCCATTGGTTCCAATATGAATGTCTATTGCAAGTTGGAAGACGCTTGTTTGATAGTTTTCGATATTGAGCTTTCCTATTGGAAAGCTAATCTTCTATTCGATGGGGGTGTCTGGGATCTTACTTATCAAAATGTGCTTGGTAGTCTTGGGTTATTACTATCTTATCGTTTTTTAGAGCACCGAATCGGGGTCACTTCAAGACCTTGGGAAAGAAATCGGGCTAAAGTTTTTTTGGGGTGGTAAGTAAAGATATAATACGCAAAATGGCTGTTTGGTAATCCATGGCCAATTATTCTGAATTATTTCGATAAGGGGGGTTAAGAATGGCAAGTCTTAAAGCTGTCACTTGCTCTTTCTCAAAAAATGGCGTTGGATGTGCTTCTTCCCCATAGACGCCTTTGGGTTCAGGTCTTCAAAGCCTTATCATGGGTAAGAAGGAGGTTTGTACAAATGGTTGTAGCTTCAAGGACATTTGGGGCTAACTTGTTGGAACCTTTAATTTTCTAACACTCGAAAGGTATTATCTTATCTAACACATTTTCGTTTTTTTTTTTTTATAGCTGGTATGGGCCTCGTATTCGATTTTGGAAGATATTTGGGGAGGCGTGACTCCTCTTTTGACAAGGTACAAATGCTCTTATCGCGTGATCAAGACAAGTTTGTCTGATCATTGACCGTATTAATACATGGGAATGGTCTTGGAATTGGTCCGGACCAATCTTGGTGTTCTTAGATAATTCTTGCCTATTACTGTGAATGCTTAATGAGATATCGGACAACCTAAAATAGTGATGTCAGTGAGAGATACTTGTAACTTGGAGTCTTGGTCCTAATGGTAATTTTACTTTACAGATGCTGGATATAGGATTGACCAAAAATATCCTTTCCACTCTTGCTCATGCTACTAACTTGGGATAAATCTATCCCCGGAGGTCAATGTGTTTAAGTGGAGGCTTCCTTGGACCGACTCCTCATAGATTGAATCTCTCTTTGCTCTACGTTTTGGTTATCGTATTACTGAGATCATCTCTTGTCCTTTCTTGCAATGCTCAATGTTATTGAATTGCTATCATGTTTTCTTCCGAATGTTTAAATTTATTTACGACATTGCTACCCGATTTGTGGACAGCTCGTTTTTAGATGGTGTGATATTCTCTTTTTCAAGCCTTTTCTTGGGTATTCTTTTCATGAATGGTCATCTTTCCTTGGCGATGCTTTAAAGAGAAAAAACTCAGGTTCTATGTTATTATACTTCGGTTCTTTGGTGGCTTTGGGGATGATTGAAATAGCGGCAGTTGACTCTCTACCGGTTAAGGAAAAGTTGATCTATTCGATGTAGAATGTTTGTTTCTCCTTCATTTTAGTGGGCTTCATAATAGGGCTCCATATGAAAGTTATCTTGGAATTACTGGCTATAAATGTATCACCATTTTGATCCCGCGCGTAATGGGAATGATTTAGAGCTGGTTTTGGTTTTTTTTTTTTCCTGTATTTTTTAGAAAGCTGGCGTTCTATAGTGCGACTGGGTTGGCGGACCGGTACGCCAGGTGTTTTTCGGTTGGCATCTTCGTCGGTTTTGAGGACTGGTTCTTTTTTTCGTCGCTTCTCTCGGGACTTGTTTGGGTTTCATAGAGAAAATATGCCATCCCGAATGTGGAAAACCGGATGGCCTCGGACTGCCTCTCCGGGATGGGGGGGTTTTTTCTTATGGCTCGGCCTCCGGGATGGGGGGTTTTTCTTTTGCCGAAGTGAAAACCGATCCGTCGGCCTTCGTGTCAAAAGTTTTTTCATCCCTTTTGATTTCCTCGCAGTTAAAGTCTCGGGATTTTACCATTTTTTGATGTTATGTAATTCTTTTTGTTGACTCTATTGTACTTTAAGTTTCTAGCGTCTTGCTAGACTCTTTTTTATATATATTCCATCTTTGCCGTTCAAAAAAAAAATCATTTGTTATTCAAGACCATCAAATTTGAAGACCAAACTGCGTGGCGTTTATTATTATAATTGTTACAAACTCAAATGTTTATCAAATAATTCACGTATTCTCTTATTATTTCTTTCATATTAACGGAATATGTTTACGTTTGATTATTTCTTTCATATATATCTTATTTTTTACAAAATAAATTCTTTAAAATACCTTCGGGGTTACACGGGTCTTTAAGCTAGTAATATATAAGAGAGGGATAACTTTTAACAAAGACTTGGTGTTTGCCAAGTCTTTATAAAAAGCTATTCAAAAAGTTATTGATGCAATGTATAAAAACCATCTAAAAACAATTTTTTAATAGTAAAAAGCTTTTGAGAGTTTTTCTAATGGAGATGCTCTTAATTGCAAAATTTCTAGCCACCCTTTAATACTTTAAACTAGTAGATTACACACAATTTCAAAGTTTGTGGCATGATCATTTAAATGTCAGTGTAATAGCAGTTGCACACTTGTACCCTAACATGTAACCAAATAATACAACATGAAAAATTATAAATCAAATCCATGATGTTATGACTCATGGTACAACAAATATAAAGAGATATTAATAGTCCTCAAAGGAATGAAGAATTATGGATAATGGTAAGGAAATAATAATAGTGTCTCCATCACATGTAGAATGAAACTTTGGTCGTTTCACATGGGTTTGGGTTCCGTCTGTTGCGCCTCTCTTCTCGTTTCATTTTTGACGCCTGTCATGAAATTATTATTTAACTATTGCTATTTGCTATACTAAGCATGTAGATATTTTTAATAATACAAAAATTACTGTACAAACGAAGGAAATTATCCTCTCCTTTTTAAAATAATTAGGGGAAATATTAGCTACAATTTATTGTAGCTAATTGGCTACAAATTTATGCTAATATTGTGAGTCTCTGAGTACTATTTGCGGGTCTCTGAATCCTGTTTGCGGGTCCTTGAATCATTTCTTGTGTATTTTTAGTGGGGATTGAAGACAATTGGCTATAATAATTGTAGACAAGTTATCCCCAAATAATTATTCCCAGACAAAAAACACATAAACCAACATATTTTTCAACTAATCAAATATCATCATCACTAACTTTTTATAATTTGTTGAGACAAAAAAAAAGCTATTATTATATTTTTTTTAGAACGGCTGGGTTAATACAGATATAGTTAGTGGAAGCCCACTTTCATTCGTCTACAGGAGGAAACCATTATGAAGAGACTCGAACTTGAGATCTTTCGCATAAGGAAGAGCCACTTGATCAACTCTGCTAGACAGACGTTGACTTTTAAAACATCAAAATAGAAAAATACTCCGTAGATTATAATTTTAAAACGAAGAAAGTACTAACAAATTCATAATCTACAAAATATCTATTTTTGACTAATCATAAATTCATAATGTAGATGCCTTATAAGTTGTTTTTATTTACATACTTGCGAATAATGAATAATTCATATCCGTAACACTTTATACAATTCAATCAATGTTGAACACATAAGATCTGCATTTTCTCCGTCTTTCAAAATAGGATTGGACCTTGTCACTACTTGTTTAATGTCATTGTTACAAATAAAATGAGCATGCCGATCACTTTTATTACCCTTACAAACTTACGGTATTGATCTCTCGTTCAAAACATTCTGCAAATATCGCAAGTCTTTCAGGTCTAATTCAAATATAAAAAAGATCACTGAAGTATGTCAAAACGTACAAGATATTGGACATAACTTTACGATTATCTTGATATATCAAATCTCATATTAGTGACGGTTTCACTTTTGAGTTCTTTCTTAGATATTCAAAGCTTTTATAACATCATATTGTGGTAGCCGTTAATTTTTTATTTTTTATTTTTTTGCTTCAGGTACTTTTCCTTCATGATATAATTCTTCTTTCATTAATTGCTTTAATCCTTAAGATTCATGATGTAAAGGTCGTCAAAAATTATCGTCATATAAGTTTGATTGGAAGCCTTTATAAAACTATTGCCAAGATTTTAGCTAATAGACTTAGCTTTGTCATCTCGGGTCTTATTAGTGACGTCCAATCAACTTTTGTTTTCAACCTCCAAATTCTTGACGGTCCATTTATTTTTAATGAACTTCTTTCGTGGTGCAAGCATAAGAAGTTTAAAGTTATGGTTTTTAAAGTCGATTTCGAAAAGGCATTCGACTCTATACGGTGAGATTACTTACAAGATATTGTAAAGATGTTTGGTTTTGGTGATAAGTGGTGTGGTTGGATAAATGGTTGTCTCAACTCCACTATAAGATCGGTTCTCGTCAATGAACGCCCTACATCAGAATTCCAATTTCACAAAGGTTTGAAACAAGGGGATCCTTTATCTCCCTTCTATTTATCTTGATAATGGAAAGTTTGCATTTACTTTTTGTAAAGTTAAAATTGTTGACACTTTCTGGCCTTTTCTTTACGGATAATGCTATTGGTAAATGGGACTCCTTTAATATATGCACCATTGTTAATGTCTTGAAGTGTTTCCACTTGGCTTCGGGTCTGAAAATAAACTTTCATAAAAGTAAACTTATGGGAATTGGCACTCGTCCAGAAGAAGTCAACGCAGCAGCCACAACTATGGGTTGTTCGATTTTTACCACTCCTTTTGTTCATCTTGGAGTTAAGGTTGGAGGTGCGATGTCTAGAATAAAATCTTGAGATGACGTGGTTGCTAAAGTGTCCTCTCGCTTATCCAAATGGAAGCTTAAAACCCTTTCAATAGGTGATCGACTTACTTTAATTAAATCGGTTCTAACATTCATTCCTTTATACCATATGTCAATCTTTAAAGTTCCTTTGGGAGTGTTAAAGCTCTTGGAATCGATTAGAAGAAACTTTTTTAGTGGAGTCGACGGGTCGGAAAGAAAAATGGCTTGGATTAAGGTCTTAGCTTTCAAGAAATACGGTGGTCTCGGAGTTTCTAGTTTCTATGCTCTTATTTGAGCTCCTCTTTAAATGTGTTTGGCGATTTTTTTCTCATGGTTCTTGTCTATGGACAAGATTCATAAAAACTATTTTTGGTGAAGACGGTGCTCTTAATTCCCCAAGTTCTTTGTCTAAACGCTCTCTTTGGATAGACATTATTCGTGAGGTTACCGTTCTTCGCACAAAAGGCATTAGTCTTTTAGATTTAATTCGCAAAAAGGTGGGAACGGGTTAAACACCTTGTTTTGGGTGGATCCTTGGTTAGATGAGTTGGCGTTACAACATTAATTCTCGAGACTTTATGCTTTGGATAACTACAAACAAATAACAGTTGTCGAAAAAATTAATCATGCTTACATGGTTGATACTTTTCGGCGGCCTCCTAGAGGTGATGCTGAAGAAGAAGAACAACTCGGTTTTGGTCTGGTCGTTAGAAGCTACAGGTGAGTTTTCTGTTAAATATGTTCGTTAGCTTATTGATGATTCGATTCTTCCAAAGGAGGAAGTCGCCACAAAGTGGGTTAAAGTCATGCCCATTAAGATTAATGTGTTTGCTTGGAGAGTTCGTTTGGATAAGCTGCCTACTCGGTTGAATATTTTCCTTAAAGGTATTGATATTTCGACTATTGTTTGCCCTCTTTGTCATGCCTATGTCGAATCCGGTTCCCATATCTTCTTTTCCTGTCCAATGGCTCGTCATTTATGAAAGAAACTTATGTGTTGGTGGGAGCTTAAAGACATTGATTTAACCTCTTATGATGATTGGCTTCTATGGCTTAATTTCTCTCGGCTTTCTAAGCGGCTGAAAGAGATCTTGGAAGGTGTTTGTTATGTGAAGTGGTGGTTAATTTGGCGCTTCACGAATCAGTTGCTTTTTGGTGCTACGAATTCGCGTAAGAAACTTCTTTTTGATGACTTGTTTCAAATTTCTTTTAATTGGTGTTCTAATCTTTGTAATTCTAAACTAAATTGGGTTACTTGGATGAAAAATCCTTGTACCCTTTGCTTGTATGCTTCTTGTTAGTTTCTAATAAATCCGTCGTTCAATTTTTATTTTTTTTTTGATATCTCATATAATCCATTAATAACATTGTTGGTTTTTTTTATGTGTTGTCCTTAACCGCTTTTATTAAAAGAAGGAAAATGATTGGTAGATCTAAAAAATAAGACTAATTACGTGCATAATAGATGTGTTAATAAATTATTGGTTTGTGAAGAAGTGAGTCGTCTTGTTGTTCCCAACAGCATGCTGACACATAAGTTTACACATAAAATTAGACACATCGATTAAGCATCTCAATCAATGCTCTTAAAAATGAGGCTCTTGAAGCAGTTAAAAATATAAAATAAAAAAACAAAAACAAAAAGAGTGTTTTTCAATATTTTTGGAAAAGAAAAGCAATCTCAAGAGGAGACTTCGAATATAAGATGGAGACATATATGACTCTATGAGACACAGGTCGTCGACAAGAAACCGTAACCAGACGTAAACCATGGTTTTAGAAATATCAAATATGACAATGATATATCAGTATTATTATGCATAAAAAGGTTTGTTAATGAAAACTTTTAGTTGTCAACAAAAAGCTATCTTATGTTAATAGTTATAAAAAAGATGGTTAAGATAATATAATGAATGGTTTTATAACAATATAACTAAATTTACAAGTATATAATGCGTGCTTTAATTCCTAATTGGCAAGCCTAAATAGGTATGGTAATAGTAGTTGTAAGTAATATAGATATGAGTTGTAAGTTGTAACTGATTTTTTAAATAAAAAAGATTTAGTAACGAAGTTGTAGTTGGATTATACTTATAGTTACAGTATCGTTGCAAATCTGTTTCATCTCGTTAAATGTCATTGAATTGAATAAAATTTACAATAACCATATAACTAAAAAGAAAATTTTGCAAAATGCAAAGGATTTAATTAAATTGATTTTGTATTAGTTACATAACCTAATGCTTGATGTAATGGTCATCCGATCATCATCTCCACATCAGTGTTGCATTAGCTTTTCAACAAATCTATTTACTACCACCTTTAGAGGCGTACATAATCAAACATATAGAAAAATCTCGCTTAATACAAACATATGTCACAATATATTCATACAAACTCAAAAAATTACTAATAATAAGAAAAGATGGTTTTTCATTATGTGATCATCGCATGTGGTGGTGGGAGGGTGTCCACCTTGTATGGTGCATGCCTCCGTAACACCTGTTCTAAGAGCAACAATATTTTGCATTAAACACACTAAATTTAGAAAGACTACAACTAAGAAAGAAATCACAAATTTATTTACATGGTATTTTTTATGGCATGTTAGTACAGTAATCAGGGCCGTCCCTAAATTTTAAAAAGATTTGAAGGCCCTGAACGAAATCTCATATTGAGGCCCTTCGAGAATTTTCTCATAATGTAAATTAGTGATTTAAACATTCAACATATGTCTCATTTAAGATATTTTCTCGACTAAATACATTTTTCTTCGAGAAAAATATATGTACACATGTATATATCGTTGTTGTTGTTGTTGTATATACTTGTTAACGGGACACATTTTGAGGCCCTAAAATTTTTGGGGCCATGTGTCGTCGCTCACCTTGCACACCCTCAAAGACGGCCCTGACAGTAATTTGTTTCTCCAGCTCTTAAATGATACGGAGTACATAGAGCATTAAAAATAAGCTTTTCGAGAAAAAAACAACGCTACTCCTCGTTGCTTGACAACAAACTTTATAATCACAACGTTCATCGCTTCTAAATTCGTTCTGCGGTGACATATCTTAAAAGTCTTACAAATATCATTGTTATATTCTTTTATTGTTATCCGTAGTTTACCCGCAACCACAAGATGCATGACACTCGAGATCGAGTAGATGTGACTCATTATCTCGTATTTACCGTGTTTCACATGTCATTGTCTCATAATTAACAAAAGTATTAAGCGCAAAGTTTAACAACAAATATCACTTTCCCCAAATGTTAAACATCAATGATTTACTGAACATTATACTAAAAGATTTGGAGCATATTTAAATCCGTAAGCAAACAAATCGCACCAAGCGGTGCAGAGCGCATGTGGTTTGACTTTTTCCAAATTGTTTTTGTTTTCTTCATGTGAATAGTATGATTGATCGAGAGTTGTATCGCAAAAAGATCACAAGATCCAATTCAGTTAATTGGTATTATGTTGCGCATGAAATTGCATTTATTCTGTTTAGTGTTGGAAAGCTAAATGGCGTTTACATTGTGAATATTAATCACCATACTTTTAAAATTGTGCAACAACATAATTAGTCGTTTTGTTTTTCGTATTGGAAAGCTCAATGTTAATTACCATCACTCTAAACTCATGCACCATCGAATCCTACCGGTTTAAAGCTTATTTGTCTGGTTTATAAAATTGTTAAAACTTTTAAAAAGCTAACAAATTCAAACTCTCGGGCTTATTAACTTACTAACTACTCTGGGCTTATAAACTTATAAGAGACGCAAGTTCATGTAGTTTATAGGCTCTAACATTGAGCTTCTCAATATTTCGAAAGTTCAATAACTTCATAATCTAACTACAGTCGATGCAGTAGAGTGGGCGTTAAAAAGATTGGCTCGGCCAGTAAACTGTAGAACTGTCTCTTATGTAAGTCATGTAAAACGAAAAGATTGTTGGAAAAATATGGGCCAAGATGGGTTCGGTTCCACTGAACTCCTGCGGACACGAATGCAGCTCCGGTTGCTCACCTACGCGCATTGTTGGCCTATATACATGACCATTCTCATTCAATTTTTGGCAATTATCATCGATCCTTTCCGTAATCTTTCAGGTCAGATTGTCTAGTCCGGCTGTACAACAGCTTTGGACGTTGTACCCTGGAAAACAGACGGCGAATCTGTTTTAAGGGAATCGTGTTAAACACGAGCCTCGTTCTTTTACTGCTTTAATTATCTGTTTATTTGCTTGTTAATGTTATTCGATTTACGCTATTCAAAGTATGCAGGTTTCCCAACAAAGATCATCGGTTCCACTGAACTCCAGCGTACACGAATGCAGCTCCGTTGCTCACTACGCGCATTTGTTGGCCGTACATACCTGACCATTCTCATTCAAATTTTTTGGCAATTATCAATCGATCCCTTTCCGTAATCTTACATGTCAGATTGTCTAAGTCCGGCTGTACAACAGCTTTGGGACGTTGTATATCCCCTGGAATATCAGACGGCTGAATACTTGTTTTAAAGGGAATCGTGTTAAACACGAGCCTCGTTCTTTTACTGCTTTAATTATCTGTTTATTTGCTTGTTAATGTTATTCGATTTACGCTATTCAAAGTATGGATTTCTGGGCCAAGATGGGTTCGGTTCCACTGAACTCCTGCGGACACGAATGCAGCTCCGGTTGCTCACCTACGCGCAATGAAGCTAACAAATTCAAACTCTCGGGCTTATTAACTTACTAACTACTCTGGGCTTATAAACTTATAAGAGACATAAGTTCATGTGTAGGCTCTAACATTGAGCTTCTCAATATTTCGAAAGTTCAATAACTTCATAATCTAACTACAGTCGATGCAGTAGAGTGGGCGTTAAAAAGATTGGCTCGGCCAGTAAACTGTAGAACTGTCTCTTATGTAAGTCATGTAAAACTTGCTTTATCGACAACCAAAGTGATCATAGCAAGCAATAAACGAAAAGATCACAGAGGTTTGTTGAATAACTCATTGTCGAGGGTATTTATGTAAGTCATACCATATACATTTTAATCATAGTCATAAAGTTGTAAATTTATCATTAATATTGTGCCTTCAAATCAACTTATTATAAAGTTCCAACACCTAAAAGACAACCAAGCAAACATCCGTTTATGCTCAAAAGAACATTTCGTGTCGACATTAAATAAGTCATACATTTCCCAATTATTTAATTTCAAAAGGCTTGAAATAATGAAATCACTGTGTGATAAAATACTTACCTGCCTCTGACCTACACCTTTTTCAATAATTATATTAATAATCGTACTTTCACAACACAAACAAAATACATCTCCTTTTGATCTCTTTTTCTTAGCCAGAGTAAAATTTAAAAGCTAAAGAACAAATTAAGCACACCCTTTCGGGGCAAACCCGACCCGCGATCCAGCCAAATCATAAACAACCCGGAACCCTTGTTGCTGAATGTTCCCGATAATCGACAGCCCACTCGTAGTACCCGCAAACGCGAAACAAAACGCCCCGTTACTATCAACCGGGATTAGATAGTTGGAAGCCGGTAACGACACATCAGCACCCGTAAAATGCATCACGACCGTAGGAACCTTAACCTCCGTCTGGCCCGACAAATCAAAACACGCATCAAACAACGAGAAATTCGGCCCCCTTTTCAAATGACTCGCACCCGCTAAAAAGGCGTTTCTCAACGCCACGTAAGCAGGTCGGGTCAACCGGGTCACCGAAGTACCCGAATCAATAATGACACCCCCATTACCCGAATTATCTAGCTGGAATAACGAACTAGTTATTCCAGCTACTTTCTGACCACCAACAGACACACCAGTCAGTCCAAGATAGTAAAAAGTGTCAAGTTTCGGATTTTTCAACAATGGCGTAAACCTCGCCACGCGCGAAACCGCGCCGTTGCCAAAAACCAACGACGACGGTTTCGCGGACATAGACCTATCAACCAAACAATAACTAAATTTCGACCCGAATTGTCGCCCCGCTTGGTTCGGGAAAGACAATTTCCCCCTGCCCAAACCCAATAACCCTGCAGCACCAACAAATAACCCTTCATTATCATGCCCACAACCAAATGCCACATTATTAATCATAGTTTTCCTAAACGTCAACGTTTCAGTCGAAAATTCACCCACGGTAAAAGACCCATCACCGTAAGAAACTTGATACATGCATTTTTTACGGTTATTGCATCCTGGTGAATCTAGTTTATTACATAGCGGTGTATTACACGCGACACCTTTAAATGTTTTAGATTTACTCGGGTCAAATATCGGGTCGGATTGTGTGTAGCATTTTCTACATGGTTTACACTGTAACCAAACGACGTCACTTCCTGTATCCAACACCATGTAAAAATACCTCGCCGGAGACCCAATCCCGATGCGCGTGAAGTACTCTCCAGACCCCTGCGCCAAACCACTTATCACCGAGCTGCTGAAATCGCCGCTGGTGTTGTTTTTAGCGGCGCGTGGGTGTTTTGCCACGGCGCGTGAAGCGCGTGTGAGTATGTTTTTGACGTGTTTTTCGTCACGAATGAGACGGGTTTTGAAAAGGGTATCTGGGGTTGAGTTTTCAGTGAGAGTTAAGGTGTCTAAGTGGTGTAGATCTAGTGAGATGGTGTCATCTAGGGTTTCATCAATGGTGGTTGTTAAGGTGGTGGTTAATGAGTCGGTTAAGGTGAGTTTGTTGGGGTGAGGGAGTGAGTGGGATTGTGGGGATAGTGTTTGGTAGTCCAGGGAGGTGACTGTGATGGTTAAGAGGAGAAGAGTGAGGATTGGGATGGCGGCGCGTGGAGGTCCGGCGGCCATGGTGGTGGGAAATGAGAAGTGAAAGAAACAAGTTTTGTTGGCAACTCTATAAATAATGGGATGTATTTTTTAGTGTGTGTGTGTGTGAACGTGGGGTTTTTTTTTCTGTTGTCTTTCGGTGTTTTTCCATTTTCTTTTTGGAAAAGAAATAAAACATATTCAAGACAGTGAAAATAAAGGGGGATAATAATAAGGCAATATTTACCCCGATGATTTCAACTTTTTTTTATTAATATTTGCGAGTTTTGATATATTACGTTATAAATATTTCTTTTGAAAATTCACATACTTCTTTTTGCCACTTCCAGATTTATAAAAATGACATTTAGTGAACTATAATCCATAATTATATACATGTAATCATTTAAAAAAAATGTTAACTATAAAATGTTTGGTGTTAATTAAATGTTAATTGTAATATTAATTAACAAACACTAAAACAAAACCCATAAACTTGTGTTTGGCAAACCTTTATTTCTTTCTATTCAATGCCACATTCTCACCGAATTTACTAAATTTTTGGTCTTATAGTTATGATAAGATTTACTAATTAAATTTGAAGTTTATAACATATTTTGCTTAACCTTAATAAGTTGACATAGTGAACAATATCAAGGAAGAGGAATGATAGAACCACAAAAGAACTCTCACAAAATGTTTTACAAAATGATGTGTCATATACTTGTGGATGCATGTAAGAAAGAGAAGTCAAAAGTAACTTTAAGATTGTCATTAACTTTATGACACATCATTTTGTAAAATATTTTGTGGAAGTTCTTTTGTGGTTCTAGCATTTCTTATCAAGGAAACCTAATGTCCTCATTCTCTTAGAGCATCTTCAATGCATCAAGCCATTCAAGACTTGATGCATTTAATGTCTTTAATGCAAACATGATTTACTAGCTAAAGCTTTTGCCAAAGACTTGGTGTTTCTCAAGTCATTGAAAAAAGCTTTCCAAAAAGCCTTTGATCCAATGCCAAAAACCATGTCAAAAAGCTTTCTAGAATTGTAAAAAGTCTTTCCCAACTTTTGCCATTGGAGATGCTCACTTTGGACCCTGTAGACAATATTAACAACCTACAATTTGTCAAAATAGATTATTTTTAATGTTGCATGGAGTTACCAATTAGGTGAAAATTGAGTTATGATGATGTAAAAAAAATTATTCTTATAGGGTCTTGATTTGTGAGAATATAGGTTTTGATCGAGTAGTGGACCAATATTCCCTGGTCACAATGTTTTAATAGTTAATGTTTAAGATCCTCCAAGTTGTATTTGTTTAGTGTAAATCTTCTCCAAATTCAAATAACATCAACTCATTAACACAAATGTTCGAATTAAAAAACACGGTAGCTAGACAGATAGTGGAATTGATAAATTACTTTTTGCCGATGGGCAATTCTAAAAAATGCTTGATTTCGGTATGCACTCCATTGCAACATGCGTAAACTAACAACCTACAATTGATGTTCAATGGGCTAATCTCAACGCCACACATACTTAAGCAGAATAGAATTGTGTCTCTCGAAAAGTTTTTTGCCTAATCCATGAGATTTAAACATATCATCACACTAACTCAAATCGAGCAAAGCTCTCTTCTTTCAAAAAAGTTGCGGTAACAACTTAAAGTTGTTTACGCTTAACAAGAATTAGACTTAAAACCTCTCAATAATTACTCACTGCACGCTTCTTACCACTAGAACACACCTAACTTATTATGTCTCTCGGAAAGTTAGTGTAACCACCAAGTGTGTACCAACTTGAACATGGTAATAAACATGATAATTTGATAATGTTCATCATAGATATTTTTGCCAACTAGAAAATAATCACAATTGGTATGTTTGGCGAAAGTAACTGTTGCTGGAACTGGAGATGGAGATGGAGATGAAGATTATGAAAAGAGATTATTATTATAAGCTACATAAAGTAGCATTTGATTTTAAGAGATTATGGAAGATTTTTTTTTATAATCTCATATAAGTTCATTTGCCAAACGAAACTTATATTTTAAATAGCTTATTTTTTTTTTAAAAATAATCACAATCTCTCCATAATCTTTGGTACCAAACATAGCCAACACGTTTAGATATGTCTTAATTTAAGAATTATCTTTGTTAATCTTTGGTACCAAACATAGCCAAAAATAATCATAATCTCTTCATAATCTTTGGTACCAAGCATATCAAGTGATGTTATCTTTGTTACCCCTTAACTAACTTTTGCTATAAAAGGTATGTCTTAATTTAAGAATTACTATTATGATATCCCTTTTATAAATAAATCTTCAAAAGTACCTTTCACAAAAATATCTAAGATAACATGTGATCGGGTCCATACACTGAACATAGAACACATCGAGCGTGATATTTTATAAGTACATGTCATAGGAACAACGAATCATAGTCCAAAATGATCGTGGAGACATGTCGGAAACATTTAAAGAAGGAAAAAGATCCTCTCGTGTTCATGAGGGGTAATGTTTTGTTTTATCTGATTGTACATTTGATTATTTTAATCAAATGTACAATCAGATAAAACAGAACATTAGAGGGTCCTAATCCTTTAAAGAAGCATTTTGTTGTTTTAATTGCATAACAATAATAAAATAAAATGTTAGTATACGATAAAAATGAATGATGTCATAATAATGAAATTAAATTCCACCTAATTTATAGCCGAAATTCACCCTCTTCATGTGTTTGTGAATTTAATTGGACCTTCATTTCAACTCACCACCAGCTCATCCGTGACTTATTCACATGCTTCTTTACAAATAAAGTCGACGATTTATATACACATAGTACAAAGTTTGATAGATATAGTATAAGATAATATTGCATGGTTGTTTTGATAGTGGTGTAAATGGGCCTGTAAATTAAGACTTGGTTACTTTTAGCTCGACCAAGAGGGATGATGTGGGACCCACTGCTACAACTTTCCGTAGTACCATCCTCCATCCAACTACAAAATTTAATATATTGTACTAGTATGGCAAAACCTGCATAATTCTGCTACTTGTGGCAGACTTGTTTTGAAAACGGGTACTACTATTGGTACCCTCTGGCCCACAAAAAAGTACCAAAAAGGTACTTTTGATTCCTTTTATACCCTCTTTTTACAGTGCAACGCAGTTTTTTATCAGTTTCTGTTCCGTAAATTTTGACAGTTTCATACTTTTGACCTGTTAAACTTTATATTTTTCGTTCCGTTTTTTCCGTGTCACAGTTTTATAACATATACAAAATTAAAAAAAATAAAAAAAATAAAAAAAACAGGAAAAACCAGAGGGGGTACAAACGGCTTTTCAGTGGGGTACAAATAACATGAGACTTTGAGGACACAACTATCAAAAGGGTACCCCTATTGTACCCCTGGCCCATGAATAGTGTCAATAAAGTACAAATGATTCTTTTTGTATCTTCTTTTTTACAGTGTAACGCAGATTTTTATCAGTTTTTGTTTCGTAATTTTTGATAATTTCATACTTTTAACCTGTTAAACTTTATATTTTTCGTTCCGTTTTTTCCGTGTCACAGTTTTATAACATATACAAAATTATAAAAATACAAACAAAATAAAATAAAATAAAAAAACCGGAAAAAACCCGAAGGTACAAATGGTGATTTAGGGGGTACATATATCATAAGCCCTATCAAAATTCAAACATGTAGTTTATTAACGTAGGCAGGTCACATTCTTATATATACTTGTTGATATCTCCTTCTAGTATATAAACTGTTGATAAACACCAATGTTTTAAACCCGTGTTAACTTGACTGAACCGGTTAGATAATCAGAAGCGGTTTTAAAAAGAAAACCGGTTGAATCGTCGGTTAAACCGATTGAACCATGAACCGAGAGTTTGATCGTGTCGTTTAAAAAATCGATTTTTATAACGTTGATAAACACTAAAAGAGCCCGGTGCACTATAAGTTATAAATGTTTTACAGGCGCCGTCTTATTAGCTTTACCGTATAACATTACTATAACTCAAAACCAAAAAACACTTTTCTCAGTAACATTCAGAAAAAACTCCACTCACTCCTAGAAAAAATATATCTCAAAAACGCTCGCCATTTGTATGGTGATGCACCTATAACACGCAAGCCCGATGCAGCTATAACGAGTATGGCGGCGATAATGTGCTAAGAGGGTTGGGTATGGCAACGCACACCCCGGCGTTGCCTACGTGGCGTGCGCGTTGGTGGCGTTACCATACCGCCAACCGGCGTTGCCACAGTAACGCTGGCAACGCCGGTTATATTAAAAAAAATCAAATCCAACGGCTAGTTGGGTTATATTTTTTTTTAAAAATTAAAGGGTAACGGCTAGTTTTGGGGAAAAAAATTAAAATAAACCCCATTAACGGCTAGTTTTGGGCAGAATTTTTAAAATTATTTTTTTTTAAATTTTACCCCCTATATATATCCCCCTTTCCTATATATTTTTTAACGCATTTACAACTTCAAACTCACATCTTTATACATATTCACTAGCAAAAAAAATGTCTGACTTTTCTAACGAAGGCTCTTTTTGGAACCTCCTTAATTCCGGCAACATGAATTTCGGGTCGACGTCGAATTCTCAATTCCCCGGGTTTTCTAGCCAAGCTCCGATGACTCCCGAGCAACTAGCTTTTTTACAAACTCAACAACAAGCTTTTGTTGAATTTCAACAAAATTTCCAAAACCAACAACAAAACCAACCACAACAACAAAGCCAATCGTCAAACTCACTTTCACAAACCGAAGCCCAGCCAAAACGAGTACCCCGGAAACGAGCCGCAAAAAAAGGCAAAGACTTGGAGGTTCCGAAAGCGGGGGTTTCGTTTCGTTGGAAACCGGACGAGGAATTTGTAACACCCCCAAAATGGGTCGCAGCGGAAATATGTCCGGGAGCGTTACTTCATGAGTACCTTTGCACAAGATGCGAGAGAAAGGCCTCTAAATGTGTCGTTTGAAAAGAAATCTTGTATTGTTTAGACTCCAATGCACATCAAGTAAGCCAAGCGTCTAATTCACCTAAGAAACCATGCTTAAAAGTGTCAACATAAAGTTGGTGAGTTCATAGGTTTTTGTAATTATAAATGCGTATCACAAAACTATGTATATGTAAACTTATTGTGTTACAAGTCCCGCCCATACAAGACTTGCAACGCATAAACTTAGATATATAGGTTTTCTTAAAATGCATATAAACACAAACCACACAGATGCGTTGTTAGAATGTTGGAATCTGAGTTTTGTAAAGTATGTATGACCAATGTTGAAATCAATATTTGTAAAGCGTGTATGACCATTGTATCCAATACAATAGTCACCAAGTGTGATTACGATTTTACCCCTAAGTTCATGAAACTGCGACGTAAACTTATATGTATGCCACTTTATTCAAGGCACAGTAAGAGTTCATGAGTATGTAGTTGTTGGCCCTGTAGACACTAATCAAATCGTTATCTGATATGGTATAACGTTCGTTAGTCCAGTACCGCTGAAAACTAGTGAGAGCTACTCACCCGAACGGGGATTGTCAATCCCAAATAGATATATTTTATAACAATCGCGCTTACCCTCCGAGTAATTAACAGTTCATGCAACTTAAGTTAATCCGTAATCATTAAGTCAAAGTAAAGTTGTTGCGTCCATAAGTGAAAACAAGTATTGTATCCCATGCAATATGAAAATGAGTGTGTAACATATTTGTAGCGAGTTTGTAATGAGTATGTAAACAGTTTTTGTAAATGTGTATGTAAACGAGTATGTAACCAAGTTACAAAATCAAGTATGCAATCAAGTATGTAGAAGAGTATGCAAAAGAGATTGTAAATGAATATGTAAACAAATTGTAACGAGCATGTATTCTCCCCTGAGATTTGTAAAGTAATGTAAAACAAGTGAAAGAGAGGCTATAAACTCACCTCAAGTGAATGTAGTGATTATCGCAAAATCAACAAAGTAATCGTCTTAAACGATCCGGAATGCAACCTAATTAATTATATGCCTGTTAAAAACACAAAAGTATCGATCACTTCCAATATTAGCTAGTCAAAGCCTGTGGTTAGTCAATGTAAGGTTTATAATCTAATAGGGCCAAAAGGCCCATGTAAAGCCCACAAAGCTTCCCATGACCGGCCAATATGTAGTATAAATACACCTCTCCATGCCTTGGAGAGGTGGTTGGTTGGTTGTATGTTTTATTTTCACTAAATGCATTTCATGTTCTTTACTTTCTCTCACTAGAAAATACATCATTCCTTCCACTTTCTCTCTCTAGTTATTGGTTCATACATCAAATATTACTTGTATTCTACAATTGGTATCAAAAGCCATGGAGTGATTTGCTTAGTTCTTGTGTTTGATTTTTGGTTCGTTCTTGCTTGTTTTCAAACCTTATACCATTTTCGTCTTTTTCTTTTGTTTTCGAAGATCATTCATACACTAAAAGATCATTTACTTAGGTAAAGTTGATCTAGTATCTTTGGATATAGGTGTATTTGCTTTGGATCAAAGAAAATCTCATTTTTGTTCATCTTTTGTTTTCAAAAAAACCTTATAAAGTACAAATCTTGATTTTGAAATTTTCGGCTTAAAAACTATAAAGTTGTTATTTTTAAGGTACCTATAGGTTTAAGAATACTAGTTGTACAAGAACTTTTTGGAAAAAACAATCAAAAAGGTGTCTTTTTGTGTTTTAAAGATTTTGAGTTTCGTCCGTATGTTACACGAATTTGCAGTTTTTAGTTGAATCCAAATTAGCAATTTTGTGTTGTACCCGAATTCGCAACTCTAGTGGTACCCGAATTAGCAACTTTTTAGTTTTATCCGAATTGGCTTTTTTTAGTTGTATCCGAATTCGCAACTCCAGTGGTACCCGAATTAGCAATTTTGTGTTGTACCCGAATTCGCAACTCCAGTGGTACCCGAATTAGCAGGTTTCTAGTTCTACCTGAATTCACAGTGTTGCTTAAGTACCCGAATTGGCAATTTAGTGTTACCCGAATTCGCAGTTTTACTTAAGTACCCGAATTGGCAATTTAGTGTTACCCGAATTCGTAGTTTTACTTAAGTACCCGAATTGGCAATTTAGTGTTACCCGAATTTGCAATTTTGCTTAAGTACCCAAATTGGCAGTTTTGCTTAATCACCCAAATTCGCAGTTTTGCTTAAGTACCTTAATTGGTAGTTTTGCTTAAACACCCAAATTCGCAGTTTTGTTTAAGTACCCGAATTTACAATTTGCTTAATCAACCGAATTTGCAACATTAACTTAAAACTCAAATTGCTCAAATTGCTTAATCTAAATTATACGGTTTATTTCTTTGACTTGTAAAATCCCGTGAAACACTCACCTGTTTTCCCGGTTTTATCAAGAATTGTAAAATCCCATGTAGTTTCAAGACTTAAAACACACAAAAGATCACATCCTCAAACACAATTACTTTCTATCACCGCTTAATCAAACAGTAATCTTTAAACATACCAATTTATCAATGGCGACTCTTGCTGACAAAGCGATTCTTTCGGGTGCTGACAATCGTCCACCCATGTTGGAAAAAGATATGTACGATTCTTGGAATAGCATAATGGAGCTATACATGATGAATAGACAACATGGACGAATGATCCTTGAATCCGTTGAGAATGGTCCACTCATTTGGCCTTCAATTGAGAAAAATGGAGTGACTAGACCAAAGAAATATTCTGAGTTATCTGCTATGGAAGCAATTCAAGCTGACTGTGATATCAAGGCTACAAATATCATTCTCCAAGGACTACCACCTGAGGTCTTTGCATTGGCTAGCAATCATAAAGTCTTCAAGGAACATTGGGAAAGAATTCAACTTCTCATGCAAGGAACTTCATTGACAAAACAAGAAAGAGAGTGTAAGCTTTATGATGAATTCGATAAGTTTGCTTATAAAAAGGGGGAAACACTACATGATTTCTACTTGAGATTTTCACTGCTACTCAATGACATGAACATCTACAATATGAAACTGGAACAATTTCAAGTGAACACCAAGTTTTTAAACACTCTTCCTCCCGAGTGGAGCAAATTTGTGACAGATCAGCACTCTTACTAGAACTCTCAACATCAACAATTTATCTCACCTCATCAATATTCACAGTATGGATCACCTTTTGAATCTCAACAATACTCAATCAATCAATAACCAACACCTCATTCAATCACCTATCCCCCCCAACAATTATCAAACCTCAGTTCACCATAACGTTTTCTCTTCATCATCCATTCCTTAAATAGAATACTCTCCCACAGTCAACCAACAATCTGAATTTTCCCAATTAGACTTCGGTCTAACTATACCAGTTTTCAAGCATGGTGATGATCCAATTGATGCCATCAATCATGTAACTACACCAGCTGTAGTCACTTCCCGCTATCCTACTACCAATAACCAGCTGAGGAACTCGTCAAACCCAAGGCAACAAGCCACCATTATTGATGGAAGAGTAACCGTACAACCAGTACAAGGGAGACAATTTTCTTATGTTGCGGGTACTACAAGAACTTTCACTCCAGGAGCAAGTAGGAGTAACTCTGGGAAATAGAGGATTGTTACGTGTTACAACTGCAAAGGGGAAGGACACATGTCCAAATAATGCACTAAACCAAGAAGGAAACGGGGTGATTCATGGTTTAAAGATAAAGTGTTGTGTTCAAGCTCAAGCGAAGTGGACAAAATTCTACAAGAGAGGAACTAGCATTTTTAGCAGATAATAGGAATTCCAGAATCTCAAGCCACAGAGACGGTCATTAACTAACAATGCTGCTTAACACTGATGATATTGATGCATATGACTCTGATAGTGATGAACTACAACACTACCAAAGTTGCTCACATTGCGAATGTATCTCATTATGGTTCAGAATTCTCTAGCTGAGAGTAATCACAATCATGATAATGTGAATAATAATATGATTAATCAAGCTGTGCAGGTGATGCCGTCTTCTGAACAGTCGAATGTTGTGAATCATTCAGAGACTGAAATAACCAGTGATAGCAATATCATTCCTTATTCTCAGTATGTGATCGAATCACAACACACTATTCAGAATTCTAACATCTTCTGCACAATAAGACGAGCTTGATATACTGTGATTGAACAACTGAATACCCAAGTTGCTAATTGTACCAAGATAAATCTAGACAATAAAAGAGTAAATGATACTTTAACTACTGAGCTTAAAAGATATAAGGAACAATTAAAGTATTGAAGAAGGACAAAGTTTGAATTAAGGAGTAATGAATAACGTTTTCAGATTCATGTGCAAAACATCTGTAAGAGATATGATCGTCTTAAACAAACACTTTTTGAACATTTAAAAGAAAAAGAAATCTTTAATACAAACAGATTCTCATCTCAAAGATGATTTTAAGAAAGAAATAATCTTGGAACATAAAACCAGAGAGATTGCGTTAGAAAAGAGATTAAACTTCTTGATAAAATATTTTTTTAAAAGAGATCAATCTGCACAAACTGTTCACATGTTGACGAAACCTTAGTTTTTCTATGATCATACCACTAAACAAGCTCTAGGTTTTCAAAATCCTTTCTATCTAAAGAAAGCTCAGCAGTTGGAACCAAAGCTATATGTTGGTGATATTATTGAGAAAACTAATCCCATTGTGATTCCTGACTCTGAAGAGACCTATGCTTACTGAAGAGAGTCGTTTAAAAATGTTTTTAAAACAAAAGGATCCAAAATGGTAAGAAAAAGAAAGTTAATACTACACCAACGTTATGTTGCTCTAACCAAAACTTTATAAAGATTTTGAAAGCACACTTTGTTCCAAACACTGAATTATCTGCCTTACAAGCCTTTTTGGTCTCAGAATTCGGTGAATTCTCCAGAATCCATTCTTTCTAGATAAACCACCATAGTTTGAGGTTCCAACAGAACTTCCAAAAGTCAGCATGGTGAATACAATTTTGAAGAAACTTAAACACCATCTTGTTTGGTTTTGGACCGTGGATGACAATGAAAGAACCGACACCCGCCGCTATCACTGAGGGTCGTGGGAGTTCGAACATACAAAATACTATTTAGGGATGAAATAAATTCCATATGTAAAAGCTCTCAAGGACTTGTTTAAACACATTCAATCAATTTTGGTTGATGAACTTTCAGAAGTCTAAAATTCCATTCAACAAATGGAACAGACTGTGGAACAACATCGTTTAGAATCAAAACTTTGAAAGTTAAAATAAACAAGTTATGAACGAAAATGAAATGACTCTTGGAA
The DNA here is from genome assembly GCA_026074375.1 of Tanacetum coccineum. NCBI lineage: Eukaryota > Viridiplantae > Streptophyta > Magnoliopsida > Asterales > Asteraceae > Tanacetum > Tanacetum coccineum. The sequence goes on along the minus strand of BQNB010054029.1, from coordinate 14,557 downwards.
CAAGTGTTTGAGCGAAGATATGTGAACATAATTTTGAATTCGTCTGTAAATAATGATTCTGTGAATGTGCAAGAATGTGAAAATGTCTCCAACATAGACTGAGCTTCAAATGATATTCATGAAAAATAGATTTAGATAAACTGTGTCAAAGGTTTCACCACTCTTGAAAAAGCAATGTATCACTTTAGAAAGGTATATTCTAACTTAATCAGGAAATTTTCAAAGGGACAAACCTGTTTTCAAATCAAAAGTGATCCAAGTTTTGATCAATTGTTTGAATTAAATGAATTGAAAGCTCAGTCCCAAAAATAGGACACGGTCATAAAGAAGTTAAAAGAGATCATTAAATCTCTAAGTGGAAAACTGAATGAGGATAAGATTAAAAAGGACTTAGAAGAGATTAAAACTATAAATATGAATGGATTATAGTTTACAAAGCTTACGTACTGAGAATGAGCATTTGAAACAGATCTATAAGCAACTTTATAACCCGATTAAACCAACACGTATTCGATCAAAAGAACAATGTGATGATTTAATTAATCAAGTCAATCTAAAGTCTGTAGAAATTTCTGATTTAAATGTTAGTCTTCAGGAAAAAGTTTTGATAATTACAGCTCTCAAAGATGATTTAAGGAAACTTAAAGGAAAAGCTCTAGTTGATAATGATGTTACAAAACACCCTAGTGATCCATAAATGCTTAAGATTGATGTGGAACCAATAACCCCTAAATTGTTGAATAAAAAGACAGCTCACTCTGCCTATATTAAGCACACTCAGGAAGAAGCTATAGTTCTTAGGGATCTAGTTGAACATGTTAAATTAAAATATTCACTAGATCAATCCTTAGAATCTGCCTGTAGGTATGCTAAATGAATTCAGGAGTTGCTTACAAACATCAATAAAATTTGCCCCAGTATCAACAATGCTGATGGAAAATTAGTGGTTGTGACTCCAAAGAACAAGGACAAAAGAGTTCGATTCACTGAGCCTGTCACATCTTCAGGAAACACAAACACAAAAACCTCTTCTTCATCGAACTTAGTTTCTAACAAACCTATGTTTTCTTCTACAGGAGTAAAACCGTCTACTAGTGCTAGCGGATCACAGTCTTCAGGAAATACAAAGAAAGATAAGATTCAGCAAACACCAAGTAGTACTCAGAAGAATAAAGTAGAAGCCCATCCTAGGAAAGTTAAATCTAGTTTGAAAAATAAAGATTGTATTGTTGAACCTAAAGGAACTGCTCATGTGCAGCATTCCAAGCTTAATACGAATTCTGAACTTAAATGTGTTAAGTGTAATGGTTGCATGCTTTTTGATAATCATGATTTATGTGTTCTTGATTTTATCAATAATGTAAATGCTCGTACTAAATCTAAATCTGTTAAGAAAATTTCAAAGAGAAAAGTTTGGAAACCAACAGGAAAGGTGTTTACAAATATTGGATATATCTGGAGACCTACTGGTTGGACCTTCACTATAGTAGGAAATGTGTGCCCTTTAACTAGGATTACCACAACTACTGAAGTGCCCCTTAGGAAACCAACTGCTCTAGATAATGAAACATCCAAACCTGTCGTAACATTGGTTTACTCACGGAAACATAGGAAATCTAAAACTAATGTTCCTGTTAGCAAATCTAAGGTTGTTAAATATGTATCTGCTAACAAAAAGGAACCCAATCAATCTTGGGGATCCATAGTTTCTTATGTTCCATCTTCCTCTCTTGATGAATACAGGTCGTCTAAATTGTTCTTCAGGCGGAGACTCATAGTTTCTTCGATGTTTCCATCTTCCTAATCAACCTGAAGTGAATGTAGGTCATAGCACAAATAGGTTCACAGGTATATTGTGACTTCGGCTAAGCTACCCCAATCATCAATAGACCAATTGGAGATCACTCTATCAGCCTACACCAACTTCGTTCAATAAATTTGGTACATAGTCAAAAATTCGAAAATAGTATATCCCCAGTTGAGACTAAAAAGACATAAAAATTGGGGAATAATTAATAGAATTTTGTAGAAGTGTTATGATTTAATGGTCTTACTCAACGTAGAAGGACTTTGGACACAACTTATCACCGTTGGGCAAATTAATTTTGTGATTCGAACCTTGAAGTTGCTTTTCGTCAACACACCTGCTTCATTCGTAATCTAGAAGGTGTTGATCTATTGACTGGATCTCGCGACAACAATCTGTATACTCTATCTCTTGGAGATATGATGGCGTCCTCTCCTATATGTCTCTTGTCAAAGGCCTTAAAGACTAAGTCCTGGCTATGGCATTGACGTCTGCCTCATCTGAACTTTGGTAAAATCAACCATTTAGCTAGACATGGTCTCGTTCGAGGTCTCCCTAAGCTAAAGTTTGAAAATGACCATCTATGTTCTGCATGTGCAATGGGCAAAAGCAAGAAGAAACCCTATAAACCTAAATCTGAAGACACCAACCAAGAAAAACTCTATCTTTTGCACATGGATCTTTGTGGACCAATGCGTGTCGCAAGTGTTAATGGAAAGAAGTACATCCTCGTCATTGTCGATGATTACTCTTAATTTACATGGGTAAAGTGCTTAAGGTCAAAAGATAAAGCACCAGATTTCATAATTAAGTTTCTTAGATCCAAGTGCGGCTTAAAGTGCATGTCAGACGAATCAGAACAGATAATGGATCTGAATTTGTTAATCAAACTTTGCGTAAATATTATGAAAAGGTTAGAATCTCTCATGAAACATCTGTTGCTCACTTTCCACAACAAAATGGTGTCGTTGAAATACGTAATTGTACGCTAATTGAAGCAGAACGCACAATGTTGATTTATGCAAAAGCTTGGTTATTCTTATGGACAGAAGCAGTTGCTACCGCATGTTATACCCAAAATTGTTCCATCATACGTCTTCGTCACGGCAAAACACCATATGACCTTTTACATGACAAACTTCCCGACTTATCATTCTTCCATGTATTTGGTGCACTTTATTATTCGACAAACGATAGCGAGAACTTGGGCAAGTTACAACCAAAAGCAGATATTGGTATTTTTATTGGCTATGCACCCACAAAGAAAGCATTTCGAATATACAATCGACGTACCAGACGAATCATTGAAATAATTCATGTAGATTTTAATGAGCTTACTGCGATGGCTTCTGAACACAGCAGTTCAGGACCCGTACTTCATGAAATGACTCCTGCAACAATAAGTTCAGGACTCGTAGCAAACCCTCCTCTTTCACCACCGTTTATACCACCTTCTAGGAGTGATTGGGATCTTTTGTTTCAACTGCTGTTTGATGAATTACCACTCCTCCACTCAGTGTTGTTTACCCAGCCCCTGAAGTCGTTCCTCCAATTCATGAAGTAGTAGCTCCAGTTCCTGTTGTATCAACCGGTTCACCTTCTTCAACAAATGTTGACCAAGATGCACCATCACCAAGTGACTCTCAAACAACACCCGAAACTCAACCTCCCGTCATTCCTAACGATGTTGAAGAAGACAATCATGATATTAAAGTTGCACATATGGGTAATGATCCGTACTTTGGTATCCTAATTCCAGAAGTTCATTCTGATCAATCTTCATCATCGGATATTATTCATATAATTGTGCATCCCGATCACCAAATTTCTGAACACAATAGCAAATGGACTAAGGATCACCCACTTGAAAATATAATCGGTGAACTCGCTAGACCAGTTTCCACAAGGCTGCAATTACATGAGCAAGCTCTTTTCTGTTATTACGATGCTTTTCTTACTACTGTTGAACCCAAGGCATATAAAGATGCTTTGACTCAATCCTGCTGGATCAAAGCAATGCAAGAAGAACTCAATGAGTTTGAACGCCTTGGAGTATGGTAGCTCGTACCCTGACCAAATAAAGTTATGGTTATTACTTTGAAGTGAATCTACAAAGTGAAGCTAGACGAACTGGGAGGTATTCTAAAGAACAAAGCTCGGTTAGTGGCTCGTGGTTACCGTCAAAAGAGGGAATTGATTTTGAAGAGTCTTATGCTCCGGTTGCAATTAGAGGCTATAAGAATTTTCCTCGCGTTTGTCGTACACATGAACATGGTCGTCTACTAAATGGATGTGAAGACTACATTTCTGAATAGTAATCTGCGAGAAGAGGTTTATGTTAGCCAGCCGGACGGGTTTGTGGATCCAGATAACCCCAATCACATGTACAAGCTAAAGAAAGCTCTTTATGGGTTGAAACAATCTCCACGCGCGTGGTATGACATGTTGTCTTCGTTCCTGATATCCCAAGACTTCTCTAAAGGCTCAGTGGATCCTACTCTATTCATCCATAGGGAAGGCAAGGAATTACTTCTGGTACAAATACATGTCGATGATATTATCTTTGTTGCATCTACACCTGAACTTTGTGACCCATTTGCTAAAATCATGTGTTCAAAATTTAAGATGTCGATGATGGGCAAAATCTCATTTTTCTTAGGACTACAGATTTCTCAAAGTCCCAGAGGCATCTTTATTAACCAGTCAAAATATGCCCTTGAATCTTTAAAGAATTACGGTTTTGACTCTTGTGACCCAATGGATACTCCCATAGTGGAGAAATCCAAACTGGATGAGGATAAAGAAGGAAAAGTTGTTGATCCGTCACACTATCGTGGCATGATTGGCACCCTCCTTTATCTTACAGCCAGTAGACCTGACCTACAATTTGCTATATGCATGTGTGCCCAGTATCAGGCACGGCCTACCGAAAAGCACTTATATGCGGTCAAAAGGATCTTTCGTTATCTAAGAGGAACCGTCAATATAGGACTACGGCATCCGAAGGACTCTTCGATTGCTCTAACAACATTTGCAGATGCGGATCATGCTGGTTGTCAAGATACACGCCGTAGCACATCTGGTAGTGTGCAGTTCTTGGGAGATAAACTTGTTAGCTGGTCATCAAAAAGGTAGAAAAGCGCTGCGATATCCAGTACGGAAGCTCGACATATTTGCTATGTCAGGCAGTTCGTCGCTCAAACTCCATTTGATGAGATCAACAACTTAACGGGACTATGGCCTTGGATTCAATAAAATTCTAATGTATTGTGATAACCAAAGCGTTTATTGCTTATGCTCTGTAACAACGTTTCCAATTCTACCGGTCGAAGCACATATTGACAATCATATTTCACTTTATCAAGGAGCATGTTGAGAATGGGGTGATAGAACTTTATTTTGTCAATACGGAGTATCAGCTGGCGGATATCTTCACTAAAGCCCTTGCAAAAGAAAAAATTGAATTTCTTATCAAACAGTGGAAATGCAAAAGTTTTAACGTCGGAGAACTCTGAAACACTTGGAGATTAAGTGTGAAATAGTGGTGGTACCTATTCTAAATATCATGTATTTAATATGTATTATAATTACTTAAAAACCAAAAAGATTTTTTTCATTTTCATAATTTTTTCTAAAAAATCAAAATACAAAGATATAAACTATAAATCAAAGAAAGAAATTCAAAAATAAGAAAAATATAAAAGAAGTAATAATGGCATGTTCTGAAAATCGATAACAATTTACGGTCCTAGATATGTCATTTAATTTGTACGTGGCTGTAAATGAGAGTTCGTGCAGGTAGTTCATAAAGTTTCAAAAACATGCCAATAAATGACTTGCTATGATTTCAGATAGTTCCCAATTATCATTTTAAAGGCAAGTATTCCGTCAAAAAGGGAAACGTGACTCTAAAACAAGAATTAATTTTCTTTCTGGCATGGTCTACTTTATGACCATGCAAAGGCTTGTGTTTACCTTTGACACAACCGTGCCTCTCTATATACCATAAGTGTTAGTGTCACTGCGCTTATGTGTCCTATTAGAGAATCTTATTTTATTGGTAAAAAGTTATCTTTCAAAATGAATTAGTCTCTTCAGGAATCTCACAAAAAGATTTTAAAATGAAATTCAACCACTCAAACTATGACTACAGCTCTTTAAATAGAAAACGGGTCAATATTTGAGGGGGAGAAAGTGCCATTAAATAATCTTTTAAAACGGTCTTTCAAAATAAGTCAAGGAATAAACAGTTAAAGTTTTTATAATGATGGATTATAATTTAAAGGGGAGTTAATGTATTTTAACTACAAGGGCTTTAGATGTCATTTGTTACAAACTTTAGGGACTTATTATAATATAAGACTTAGTGAGTATAGGCTTTAAACTACATTGGATCAATATTGACAACACCTCATAGTTGTAAAAGACTTAGGAATGTTTGGAAATACTTTCATAGTTTTAAAAGCCTTGAAGTAGATTCTCACAGAATAGATTTAAGCTTATTTATTCTTCAAACACGATCTTGAGTATGTGTGCGTACAAGGTTTTGCTGATTCCGACGTGTCAAAACCAGCAAGGGGGAAGGAGTAGATGTATACTTGATAGTGTCCTTGGCTTTCTTTTGAGGTTAGCTTCTTTTGTCTTTTGAGGTTAGCTTCTTTTGATTTTAGGCCTTCATTAAATCTTTCGGGTGCACTATTTCTATCACATGGTGGAAGAGACATCTCGTCATTAGTTAGTATGCATCATTTGAGTCCCTAGGGGGAAGTGTTTGGAGAATAATTATTTAAAATGTGAGAAAAGCTCTTACTGATTGAATTAATGTTTTACCTGACCGGTCAATCTTTAAGCTTATTCTTAAAAAAGTAGAAATATTTGATAAAAGAGGTACACATAGGGATTTAATTGTCTACATCCGGGACTTAGTTGACTTTGATGTTACTATTTATATCCATAATTATCATGAGGAAAGAAATTGCGCTCACTGAGAATTAATTAGACCTTTGGTTGTTGCGGTATCAATTCTTGAAAGGGTTAATTGTGTACTTCGGATATCTGGGCTTTATACATCAAGACTGCTTGATGCGGCTTGCAAGAAAGTTTTGAATCTACTCAAGAAAGGATTGTTGATTTAGGGGGAAGCTAAGACAACTTTCAAACACCGACATCACCATATTCACCAAGCTCAAGTTACATTATGTATTGAATGTTTCATACTTGAAGTTTGAAGCAAAGACTTTCGTAACTTGGAAGAAAAGTTGAAGGAATGTCAAAGAGTGCTTGGACAGAGAAAGATCAGATTGAGAACTTCTTGAAAGAAAAAAGGTTAATGAGGAGCTTAGAAAAGATCGTTGGTGGGAGATTGTACGAAGGAGACCTATGGCTGCTACAAAGGACCATATAAAACAACCCGCAAATTTTCATCAATGTAAACCATCTATTAAGTTAGATGCAATGTACTATCTATCTATTAAATATGAACCACCTTTTTCAGGGAAATTTTTCGCTTTATTACATTACTTACCTTACCAATATCTCAATATGCAACGCAACTTGCATAACTAAAGTTAACGAGCTTACGCAACCTACCTATGCAATCCTATCTCCATATATGTCAAGCAAACATCATAACATGTCAAGTCAATATCTTAATATTATTTTTACAAAGTACATTACTCATATAATGTGTAACATTTCTCATTTTCATGTCATTGTATGACTCTATTAATGATCACTGTTCATTTTAGTCCGATACGCGTTTACTTTTAATTTTGCTTTTGAGATAAATCGCGTAGACTAGAAATAACCATCAAATGTAAACGGTCATCAAATAAATTAAGGTTTACATCAACCAAGTAAGAAATAATTATTAAGAAGATAATTATGTACCTTGCGTATTTTATTTTTATTGGCCACGTAAAAGGGTTACGTGTCGCAATAAAATACATTTGGACGCACCCCGGAAATACCTAGACTTACCTAGACTCAAACCAACACCCACTTTTATAACCTTAACACAAAACTTAATCAATTGTTGTGTAAAATGCCACTAGGGGCCGGTTACTAACCACTCATACATCTTAGGAAAAATCTTAAAATATCCTAATGATCCCTACAAGTACTTGTTACATCCTATAGTCCCATTAATGCATGTCTTATTGTATCCATTAAAATTTTACACAATGGACAAAGACACTATTGGCCTTCGTTTACCCATGTGGTGGCAACATGCATGCATATAGGAAGATCCTTAAGATTTTCCTAATCTCACAAAATCTTGTACATCACTAGGCTAATTAAAACATGTACTAGAATGGTTTAACAAAACAATGTGCAATTAACTAGAAAATTTCAAAACAACTATACTAGAGCCTTGTTTGGTTTTGTTAGAGATAGGGGAGGGTAAATTAGCAATTTGCATATAATTACACACTTCATATCTCACCTATTTTGACACTCATGAAAACTCACAAACTTCGTAAAAACTCTCGCTAGCAATTAAAACAATAGGTTTCCTTGTTCGGGTTATTAAACGCAAACAAACACGCCTCACTTTGTTTCATTCGAACCAATATACACTAGAGTCTTCATACAAGTCTATAGAAGGAAAACACGAGCAAAAGGGGTGCGGGTTTATAAGCTTTGGAAACCATATTCATACACGTTTGGGTGTATAAGAGTCGGGTTGCTTCATCATCCATAAACCAAGTCACAAGGACACCTTGTAAGTCCCTCACGACACTTTGCAGTTCATAGTTTAATTGTCGCTTGATTTCTAGAATTGTGTCGCGACCCATATAGGGTTCACGCACCTATATATGTACATGTTATACTTGTGTGGTGCAAAGACCTAATTAAAACGCATGTACAAAGATGGATTATGTCAATCTAGGGGCTTAAGTGCCCTATTTATATGAAAAACTTAGACCTAGACGTACACAATATACATTATACACAAAATGGTAAGAAAACTATACGTGAACTTTCTTGTAAACACGACATGAAGACTAAGGAATGTGTAGGCAACCTTATCTAGCGTATAGCGAACACGACCCTATGCATGCAAAATAAACTCACATTTGGTATACTAACTCGTTAACGGTGTCTTAAGAGGTACTAGAACACCTAACGGGCCACTAATGGCTTCGTTTAACCCACGCAGCCCACACTCGGGCCCAACAGGCCCAACAGTGGAGACCCTAGCTTATTAATAAGCTCTACGAGTTTATTAAGGTAACCTACGAGCTTATTGAAACTTATATAGGCTCTTATACCCTTTAAAAACCAAACGAAACTAAATGGACCTTGGTACTAATTTTCAGTAAATGGTTGTTGGGCCAATGAGCCCAATAAGCTCAAAATAAGCTCATCCGAGCTTATCAATAAGCCAAACAGCTTAAGCAAACTTAAATAAGCCTAACGAATGCATTTATACTACCAGTAGTAACCATTATGGTACCACCAGTACTAATGACAATATTATTCTACCAGGAGTAACTAATATGCTACCAGTAGTAATGACTATACTACCAGTAGTAACTATAGCATTACCAGTAGTAACCATTTTGGTACCACCGTTATAAGGACAATATTATTCTACCAGGAGTAACTTTTATACTTACACAGTCTATGGGACCTCATATTTTTCTACCAGAGTAATAACTATTTTTGCTACCAGTAGTAACGACTATACCTACCAGTAGTAACTATAAAGACCTAAATTTTATTTTCGTAAACTTAAAGGACTAACTATGTAATTATCAAAACTAAAGGGGTTTACAGTGTAAATGTTTATATTTTATAAACCTAGGGACTAAAGTGTAATATCTAGAAGCTTAAGGGTATATTTGTGATCAAAAGTGAATTAATAAAACGCTTAAAGAATCGGTCGAATATTAATATATTCGGACATTAAACGGGTTTAATTTACGACTTAATAAATAAGTATATTTATTAAGAAAGTATATCCGTTTTCCCAAGAGCCATCAAACAATTTCAAATACATTAAACACGTACACCACCACACAAGTGATAACAGTATATATAAACTAGCAATTTATTGTAGTTTATACATTGAGTCTTTAGCATAAATTGTAGACTAAGACTGGCCGTATTTACTTAGGTATTTGACAGTGTGATTCATACTTGGATATCTATTATCATTTTCAGAGGACTATTCACTCAGGTGAGTTCATAGCCCCATGTTTTATAGTTATTTAAATGATTTGTATCTTTGGGGTGAGAACATGCTTTGTTTTACAAATTGGACGCAAGTGTACATTTTATACAATGATTATGTGTTTGCCTAAGTAGCGATAACCCACTGAGCCCTTTATCATGAACTGTCAATTACTGGATTGTGAGCGCGAATGTTATAGATAAATCTATTTGGGATTGACAATCCCCGTTTGGGTGATTAGCTATCACTAGGAATGAACGTATACCATGTCAAATTTGAGATGTTGCGGGTAAAAACATCATTCACGGGCATTCATTAGCATTATTTTACATTTATACATGTCGAGCTTCAGTGTCATGAGCTTAAAAAAACGTAATTATTTTTTATGATGTTTGCATTTGTTGCTTAATCATACACATGGAAATCTTGCGGTCCTACTATTGATTTACATAAACCTATGAATTCACCAACTTTATGTTGACGTTTTAAGCATGTTTTTTAGGTCAATAAGGCACGAGGTGCGATGATACATTGGAAGTCAATAATTGGAGAGTCAACACTTAAGATTTGGGGTCTTATTACATTATGGGGACAATTGTTATAAACCAGAATCTTTATTTATATTGTTGAACAATTTGAAGCCATGGGCTTATGTAACAAACAAATATTTTGTTAATCCAATGTATCTTTTTCAAACGAAACGTTTAGTAGTCGTTCTCAGATCTTGTGTTATTGATCCATAAAGTAACGCCCTCGGATATTCAAACATTCCGCTGCGTGCTCAGATTTAAGGGTGTTACACCAGATGCCTTAATATTTTTTAAACATATGCCCTAAAAAATAGTTAGAAACTGATGCCCTAACACATTTATATCAGTATCCTTACCCATTAATAAACAACATATTATTTAAATCATAAAATTAACACTCATTTAAATAACACATAAGTTTTACACATATTCATTTAAATAACACAAAAAATAATAAAAAATTACAAAAAAGCAAAATAATATTTAGCTTATAGTTATGTGGATCTTCAATTTCTTTTTGTCGCTCCTTGTTTAGTGTCCGGGGACTTATTCGGGTCGCTAAAAACGAAAATCGTTAATTTTACAATTTCTAAATAAATAAAAAATGATTAATATGAAAAAAATATGGCACTTACGTTTTGAAAGTTTTTCTTCACCTTATTTCTGATACAAATAAGTGTTTTATTAAGATTTGTTTTTAATTTTAGTGTGTTTATAGTTCGATTTGATCGGTTTGTGTTATGTGTTTTGATCGAGTTATATGTTTGATTTCGAAAGGTTGATTGTGAGGGTGCGTTAATCTGTTTGGGTGGTTGGGATTTGGTGAATGAAATAAAATAAATGGAAATTTGCAATAACCCCGTACTATATTTATAATGTTGTTCAAAAAGCTACTTTTGTTTGTTTTCTAGGTTTTCTTACAATATAAGTTTTCCCTAGTACCCATCCCTATGATGATATATATATATATATATATAATATATACTATAATATATATATATATACCTATATATATATGATAAATATAATATATATATAAATATATATAAATATATATAAATATATAATATATAGATAGAAATTATAATAATATATATAATAAATAATAGATATATATATATATATATATATATATATATATATATACTATAAATGTAAAAGTAAGCCAAAATGTGGTGAAAAGGAGATAAAAGTATATATGTCGCAATATTGTAAATAAATGAGTTAATCTTAGACCTTTTGATAATTCTAACCGTGAAATCCCCAAAATAATCCATATAAATATATGTACCATATAAACCAAAAAAATGCCCTCTTTTGATATTTATGTCTGGTGTGTTTAGTTTCTTGTACAAGCATATGGTAATCTGAATGAATCATATTTGAGCGATTGGGTGATTTACTTATATCATTTACTTCACTATATATTTTAGCGAGTGTGAATCAAAATTATTCTTAAATTGAGATGCTTAGTCGCGTTAACTTAGCTTGTGATCATTGATGAGTTGAGGGTACATGCAATACATGAACTTGTCCGAAGGCAATACGTTCCCGAGCAAAGTATATATCTATTTCAACATGTCTAGAGCATTAGTGTTACACATGATTAGAGGCAAAATAACAGGCGCTAACATTGTCATAAAAAACAATAGTGAACATAGATAAAGGATGATGTAACTCAAGCAGAAGATTTCAAAGCTAAGCTGCTTCGAACACAACATTAGCAACTCCCACAACATCAACAGCTCCCAGATAATCTGACTCAACACTAGAATGAAAGATGAAATGTTGACGTTAAAAAGAACAAGATAAAATATTGTCACAAAAAACACAAAAACCAGGGGTAAATCGACGTGTATCATGATATCTCGTTAGATCCACCTTAGAATAACAAATCAAGGGATCAACTGATGTCGGGAGAAGGAATGTGTTTCCAAGCCTCCATGTGAAGTTCATGAGGATCGTGCATATACAGACACACCAATTGAACTACATATGCAATATTAGGACGAGATAAAGTAAATTCTACAAAGGACCCGCAAGACTACGGTAGAGGGTAGGATCCGACACTAGAGAAACAAAGGAAGAAAGCTTAGACATTGTATCAGCTAGAGTGAGACAAGGATTACATGAATTCATGTCAGCATGAATTAAAATCTCATGAACAAAATAAGACTGACAGAGAAATAATCAAAAAGATGAGTAAGTAGCACAAGAAATAGGAAAATTATCCAAGATCCGTCATGGAAACCTTAACAGACAAATAAGAAATGACTTGTTTAACCAAAGCTGGAAAAGATGTTGTGAGAATTATGTCATCAAGGTATATGATAACGCTCTAAATATACATAAAATATCTCTTGTTAATACATTAATTATCTATATAAATATATATAGTATCATATCTTTATATACTTATTTATGTATTAGTTGTTTCAGGATTAAAGGAAGCAAGAAGAACTAAAGATGCAAAGAATATTCGTTAAAGACGTTAACAGTCGTTAAAGGGAAAGACTTAGAAGAATAATAAAGAAAATCGTGAGGAAGTGCGACGCACTTACTATTAAGTGCGGTGACTTATGAATGGGGGAAAGCAATTAATTTAAAGAAGAAGTACGGCACACTCCTGAGGAAGTGTGGCATAAATGCACCTGAAGTTACAAAAAAATCATTTATTCCTCTTGCATTGATTGGAGACTGATCAATAGCTCTTAACACTTACTCCCCACGTTCATTTGGAGTTCAGGAGTTTATATAATGAAGCCCCAAACCTGGGATATCAACAAGAAGCAAGAGAGAACAAAAATAATCAAAGGAAAGAAGGATAGGATGAACTAACCCCTAGTTCATCCTATTCCACTTGTTATACCACCAAAGAGGATGAATTTGGAAGTGCTATTTGGGCTATTAGTTTCTGTGACAAAGTGATTGGTAGTTGGAGTAGTTGTTTGATATTTTATAGTTTTCATTCGGGAAAACTCGTGTAAACGCATCATTTGCTTGTGAAGTTTTGGTATAATCTTATTACCCTTCTAATATGATTTTTACTAAATTTACTAAGTTCAATATGTGTTTTGTTTCCTTGATGACGGAGTAGTCGTGTAATGTTTGTTTAGGCAATGTAGAATTTATGATGTAAATATACTATGGATATATGCTTATGATTGTATGCATATTATGCTCGATATTGGAATGCTTGGATAATTAATAATTGTTTGATTCATCATTCGTGATAGAAAAAGGTCGAAAAGCTCTATCACTTTGATGTAATTTGGTGTTATTTGTCTATAAATGACCCAGTGTTAATCTTGTGAGAATTGGTTAATAAAGCTTTTATCAACCTAAGTAAAAAGATGTTTAACGCCTAATCTTATGTCTAACGAACCTGATTAGGAGAGTATATTACTATTATTATCATTCACAAATTGATCTTAAAGCATTTGGTATATTAAGAATTAAAGGCCGAAAGGATTTCTTTTTATATAGAATATATAATTGCTTGAATCATTACCCATCGATTCTTGCCTTTTTGCTTTATTTTTGTGCGCGTCTCAATCCATATGTATGTTTATCCTCATAATTCTCAGCCTAAACAAGCATTCATTAAATCAACTTGTGTACGAAAACTGTTAATTTGGAAATTATGTGTTTTATAATATAAACATCAATCTTTGGATCCGTGATAAATCTAATGATATTTTTTGCAAACCATGTTAACTCTAAAGAACATCAATCCCGTGGAATGACCCGGTCTTACCTAGATCCTATACTATATACGTGGGTTATACTTTTACCCATGTGTTGATTTGAAATCGGCGAAACTAGTCTTATAAATTTAAAGCTTTTACAACACATGAATATAAAAGAAGATTGATAGTCTCTTTACAATGACGAAATGTAAACATAGAGGCGTCAGATTTGCTACTACAAAATCTAAGTGTCACACCCCGCCGACGGCGGAAACATAGGAATGTGATGTAATGATCAATAACAACACAAGATACAAAATAGAGAAATCTAAAATGCATAAATGAAAGGTTT